>JAASAO010000773.1:0-34351 GCA_017311375.1 Mytilus coruscus | reverse complement strand
ATGTGTCAAATAGAAAACATCCCGACCAAAGAGCAGAAAACAGCCCAAGGCCACTAGCACAGCGAGAAAATCCCACACCCGGAGGCGGGCTTCAGCTGGCCCCTTTAGTAGAATGGGGCTGAATAGTGAAATATGAGTTTTAGATAAATATTCCTAAATTAATGAACATAGAGAAGTTCACGCTCGGACACACACTCGATTATCTTGTATATTATAAGAGCATAAACTAAAAGCACTGGTAGGCACTCTACTGTCTCCACACGGCACTAAAGATTAACTCTGTATCAAATAAAATTGAGAATGAAGATCAAGTATATTTTGAGAATCTAGCTGGCACTTGGAGGCCTTCGTACACGATTACTCTCGGCTGAATCTGTATATATGCCTTGCGTTCCTCTATTGAATTTAAGGAGGAAGAAGAGTTCAAGAAGGTCTAGCAAACATTTTTTTAAGATCAGAAACCGTTTCTCATTTATTTTCATCAAATTTGAATATAAATCTGCCACTTTTGGTCCTCGGTACCAGCAATGAAAGTTGTCGGGATATTTTATCGGTGGGATCTGTATGGCGTAACCTCGCCTTTATTTCTGTTGAAATTGTGAATCAAGAGGGTCTCTCTGTCAGTTTTAGCGGTCTCCAGTAGTGTTTTGAAATTAAATTGAATTTCAAGCTGGTGCATAAAATATGTATAAATCAAATACATCGACTAGCCAACAATTCCTCATACTTGAATCAGTATTGTTGTCTTTGCCTAAGTTTGATCAAAATTTCACGGATAAAAAACAACAACAGGAAAGCCAATCTATTATTTTACAGAATACCAACTCATTTCCCTAAATTGTTAATTTTAAATGTTAAGCTGACATTTTAGTCCTAAAACGTTGCCGGGGGATTCTTTAAAAGGGAAGTGTACCTTAATCCTGTCCTCAGAAGGCATGACTGACTAGCTTTCAAATGTTAAGGTTTGAGCGTTCATGAACACGGTAAATCCAGACGCCAAAAATTTCTAAAGAATTTATTTCATTGAATACAGTTACGGTATTTTGATTATTATTTTTAAATGAAACCCAATTTGACCTGTTTGATATGCTATTTATATTGGCAGTTGCATTTTTTTCCGCCTTCCGTATCTTAATCTATACATTTTTATGGAAACCATGTTTAAAATGGTATTCTAGTTCCATTTTCTTGCTAAAGATTTATTATCAGTGTAAACAGAGAATTACTAGTATGATTTTCGTATGGGTTTATTGGTGGGGTTTTTGGTGGGATTATTCGGGGACAACGAGAACGTTAAATCTTTGATAAGTAGAAGGGGTTATTTATCTCTTTTATATACATATTTTCTGTTTTAAATGTGTTTGTTTAGTTTTGAATCCTAAAAAATATATTTTATTACTTTTGACGGTCTATATAAATATCAATTAACGAACCGAACCGATCACTTATTTTACCGTCTGCCTATCTAGAACATATGTCCGTTGAAGCTATTTCTAAGAACTTTGTTGGAAATTTTCCATATTAAGCGATATATAGTTATTTTATATATATAGTCTCGACGGTTCATGGCATCATGTTTGGATGAAGAAGGAATGTAGTGGAAAATAATCAGTCTTCGGAGATTCGGAGAGTGTTTTAAATTCAATGATTAGACAGAACACAGCAGACAGGTTGATAATTTCAATTTTTTCTCAAATTAAAAAAGAATATAATATGCTGACCGATATGCAATGGACTAAACGCGCGTCTGGCGCAAATACAAATTACATCCTGGTATCTATGATGAGTTTATTAATATGCAAACATATTTAAAAAAAGTAAAATAACAAAAAAAAAAACAAAAAAAACCGAACTCCAAGGAAAAATTCAAATCGGAGAATCCCTTATCAAATGGCAAATTCAAAAGCTCAAACACATCAAACGAATGGAAAACAATTGTCATATGAAGGCATGTTCTTCATGTTACGAGGATGTTTAAATAATGTTTATTTAAATAAAGGCAACAGTAGTATATAAATAAAGGCAACAGTAGTATACCGCTGTTCAATAGTCATAAATCACTTAAGCGAAAACAAATCCGGGTCACAAACCAAAACCGAGGGAAACACATCAAATATCAGAGGAAAATAACAGAACAACAGAAACACTGAACTGCAACAAAAACAAACGCCAACATACATAGAAACGGACTATTTGATAACAAATGCCATATTCCTGACTTGGTACAGGACATTTTAAGAAAAAAAGTTGGGTTGAACCTGGTTCTATGCTAGACAAACCCAGGGCGGATCAAGGATTTTAGGTTAAGGGGGCGCAAACTTAATTTTTTTTAGGTAAAATTATCGAAATATTCTTTATTAAGCTGAGAACAACGCATGCTTTGCAAATTTTAGATGGGGAACACGCCCGCCAAGCCCCCGCCTGAATCCACCCCTGGACAAACCTCCCGATTATATGGCAATTTTAAAAATACCGCTAAAATGACAACATTACGTGACAGGAATACAATACAAATAAACGAAAGAACACTCAGGACAGAGAAACACATAAATAAATAATATAATAGTAGATTACAACATGTAAACCACAGAATAACAACGGACACCTCCCATAAATCCCCGACAGCACACCAGGACACCACAAACGAATTATAAACTGTGAGTCACACGAATGTATCAAAGCCACAAAAAGTGACGTATTTTGTGTGACTTTTATATTATCACAGGTAAATTTCGAAAAATAGAATAGATTTGTAGACACGTACTAGAATATAAGATTGAGTTTGTAATGGTGTTATTTTATGTATTTTTTAACCATGACAAGAATATTAAAATGGAATTGTGTTTGTAATGGTGTTATTATTTGTATTTTCTAACCATATCGGTTTTTATTCTAAATCAAAACTGTGTATAAACAAAACAATCCTGTGCATATAGTTTCTTTAAACTACATTTCATAAACATGAAATAGCTGAGTAATTATATTATCTTTTACATACATATATAGAAAATTAAAAAAAAAATAACTGTAATAAAAGGCAAGTTCATGTCAGACCAAACAGTAAACACACTTGAAAACAAACAACATAAAAACAAAAACACTATTGACGGAGCACGAGTCTATACTGACAAATAAGACATATGTGAAATGTACCGAAAATACAGCATTAAAACGTAACATAACATGCACACATTAAACTTAACATGAATGATAGCTACACAAAATGTATGAATAAAGACATTTTTAGTTAGTAATACTTTGTCAATGAAAAAGACTCTTAAGCTTTATACATTACATCAATATACTTACGACTGAACAAGAAATTAATTACACAATGAAGAAATATTGAAGTCACCATTCTATTGGTATTAACAGTTAACAAAACACAAATGTATCTAAGCGTGTCAAAACCATTTAAAAATAGGTTTCAAAATTGTTATCTGACCTTGGAGATATCGACTTCAGATTTTTGGAAAATCTCCTGATTTGAATTGCGGAAGGAGTTTAATTAATTACGGATAAAAAGAAAATAGGTATATATTTCAATGAGACAGCAACCTAACAATGCCACAATAGACAAGTATCTATAACATATGCCTATCTTTTGATTTCACCGTCTTTCGACATTTTTTTAAGTTCTAACTGTAAGATGTTAACACAATGTTTCAATACCATTATTTTAGTTGATATCGATGGAGAGGGAAAAATAACAACATGAAAACGAAAGGAAATAATGTTAGGATTTTTATCAACTACACCAAAAGGATGCTTTAAAGAAGACTTCCTGGTTTCAGTTAATTCTAAATCGGACAACTTTGTTGTTTTCAAAATTGAAGGATACAACTGGTTAAATAACAATTCCTTTATAAATTTTTATATGGCTAAGAACTCATCAATTTTACCAGGCTTATGATTCAATGGCTAGCGCAATAGTTGTATATATGTAGGACTCTAAAGTGTGATGGGGACGCTAAAACGCGATGGTCACGCTAAAGTGCGATGGTCTACGCTAAAGTGCGATGGTTTGATACGCTAAAGTGCGATGGTCTGTGCTATTTAATGAAACACGCTAAAGTCCGATGCCTCAATACGCTAAAGTGCGTTTTCCCGATAACAGTGCAAATCAACAAAAATGATAAAGCGGATTACCGTAAAAGTGACGCTGTGTATGAAACACTTTGAAAATCATATTTTCCAGTAGTTTGATACAATAAATTAAAGTAATGTAAACTAATTTTTACTTGTTCAACGTACAGTGGTAAATATCACATGCATATATATACAGGACGATCATACGCATGACCATTTGATCATTTATACTGAAATAATTTTAGTATTTCTACTATTTATGTTAAGGTTGCAAAATGTAATTCAATTAACTAAAGAGGAAAAAGACATTCTGGAGATGGCTCACTTGGACGTTGAGGAATTTAAATTTAATTTAGCAGCTCCTTCTATGTTTGTAATTACATGTTATGAACTTGCGTGAAATAAAGTCTACTTTTGTACTTTCTAATGAAATCATTCTTAGACTATAAAACATTTTTTTACAATATGGTTCGTCATTTCTGTTAAAGATATGGATATACGTCAACTAGACAGTAACCTAACAACCAGAGGTAATGAGACAACTCTCCATCCTAGACCAAATGTCATTATTGTAAGCAACTATAGGTTAACGCATGCCTTTAACGCTGAGCATTGGCTAACACCACATAGTATTCTATAAAGACCAAAGGGCAACAAAACGACCAGTGTAAAACCTGATTTATATACAAAACAATAAACGGAAAACAAATATGAAATACAGCAACAAACGACTTCCACTGAATTACAGATTGCTGGCTTGAGACAGGTTCATAAAGTATATACTAGCTACTGCAATGTAACCATTACACTTTTTTGACAACTATCGTACTTTAAATAAAAAAAAAATAAGACAAATATCCACCCAAGAACAAATGTCATTGATATATGCAACTAATAACTGTACGGCCTTTAACGTGGAGCCTTGGTCCACGCCGCATAGGAAGCTATATAGGGCCAAACAATGACCAGTGTAAAACAATTCAAAGAGAAAGACAGCTTGATTAATAAACATAATAATAAACGAAAATCTTCACTTATAGGAACACAGCACCAAACGAAACCATTGCCTGAACCTCATTCCCGTTACATCATCGCACTTTAGCGAGCTATACTATCGCAATTTAGCGTGTTATACTATCGCATTTTAGCGTGTAATACTATCACACTTTAGCATTTGACACCATCGCACTTTAGCGTATACCATCGCACTTTAGCGTGACCATCGCACTTTAGAGTACCATCGCACTTTAGAGTCCTACATATATACCATGCGTGTAATATAAAAATAGGAAGATGTGGTATGTTTGCCAATGAGACAATTCTCCACCAGAGAACAAATGACGTAGAAGTTATGTATGGGTCACTGGCCTTCAACTTTTTCGGAAATATGCCCCCTAAAAAAGGGGGGAAATGATACCTAGCCAAAATAAGGAGAAAGCAGACATCGTGGCAAAAAGGACGAATAGAAATATTCCAGCCAACAAGACATTCAATTTGATTCGAGCGCCATTGATGAGTCTTATATAGACGAAACACGCGTTTAACGTTCCAAATCATGAAACTTGTATCTTTGATGAGTTTTTTCAAAGCTTGACTTCATGGTATTGATGGATCACAGGCGTAAAATAATTGATAAAATCATAAACACAAATGAAATGGATCATTGTACATACAATAAAAAAGAGGGAGAAAAGTACAAAAGCGACAAAACTACGAGCATCAGTGGAATGATGAAAGTGAAAGAAAACAGCTTTTGAATACGCAAAATATAAATTTCCATATAATAAAGGAATAACAGTACCGTATTGAAGAGCTGAAAACGTCAATTTGACGGGGTAAAGTTTTTTGAGACTGAGAGTCAAGCCAGCAAAACGGATATTTGCAATCGATATATCCACAATACAGCAATGTTATTTCTATTCTTATTAGACTAATGAAATACACAAAATTTAAAGAAAAATTATTTGGAATATCCTGGAAATATACATATCATAGATACCCGAATCAAAATTTTGTACGCCAGACGCTCCTTTCGTTTCAAAAATAGACTGAACGGTTTTGCAAAATACAGCTAATGTATTCCTGGGTAGAAAATCCTTAGTATTTCGAAAAATTCAAAGTTTTGTAAACAGTTAGTTTATAATTATGATCATATCAATGATAATTCTTGTCAACACAGAAGTGCTGACATAAACATATTTGAAGGCATGATCTTCCTGCTAAGAAGTGCTGACATATGTAAACATATTTGAAGGCATATTCTTCCTCCTAAGATGATGTTTAAATAAAAAATTTTGAGAAAGTAATATAACATGTACACATGTACATTAAAATTAACATGAATGATAGCTTCAGAAAATGTATGAATAAAAAACATTTCTAGTTAGCAATAACTTGTCACTTAGACTCGGGCTAAATAAGGGCTGGTGATACCCTCTGGGAGGAAACCTTCACCATCAGTAGCATCGACTCAGTGGTTGTAAATAAACTCATCATAGATACCCGGATTTAAATTTTGTACGTCAGATATGCGTTTTGTCTACAAATGACGCATCAGTGACGCTCGAACCAAAAAGTTAAAAAGGCCAAATAATGTACGAAATTTAAGATATTACGAACAGTTTTGCCAAATACAGTAAAGGTCATTTATTCCTGAGGTAGAAAATCCTTAGTTTATTGAAAAATTCAACAATTGATTTATAATTATGATCATAGTCACCATACCAATGATAATTCATGTCACCGCACAAGTGCTGACTACTGGGCTGGTGATACCCCCGGGGGAGGGGGAACCTCCAGCAGTGGCATCTTGAATCGACAACTGCGATTGTCTTAGGTTGTTGCCAAAATCTCTTACCGCCAACCTTTGAATTGACTGCAGGCATTATTCCATCAAAAGTAGCGTTACGTGATATACTCCATCAAAACTCCGACAGTCCACTAAGAGATTGACGACTGATGCCATCCAGTACAAAATGCGCTTCATGAAATATTGTATACGATTATGTCGTCGGGACTATCTTAAGCATGTCATTTACACCATATTCGTCCTTACATTTTGTTGAAGTTTCTTTATATTTGGGTTTGAGATGTTGTTTCCTTTGTCGTTTTTGTCACAATTTTATAATTTGTCTATTATTTCATTTCGCTAAAGTAACACAAAAACAAAAAACTCCACATGGAACTGAAATATAAATCAAACTAGAAATGAATTAAAAAATGTAAATAACACGTAATAAATTGAATGTGTCCAAATCGCTTTTCTGGATTTACCTTCATCAAGAACGCTCGAAACCGAATAATTGAAAGCCAAAGATGTATAATAACCGTAACGGTTAAAAGTAAGATGAGACTCCGATTGAACTTTACACTGGTAGTACTTGACGCAAATTTATTGACGGTAGATAATAAAAATATAGTACACCGAATAATTGAAGGCCAAATTAAAATTAACGCGAGCCTTTTCATTTTTTGGGAATTAACACAATAGTAAAAAATTGAACTAGTTTTATCGGGTTCTCTTTAACTGACATGATAAACGAAATAAAGTGGAACTTATGTGTATTCTTGAAACTTACTTTAAAAGGGATGTTTATAACTAAATTGATAGTTTCATGTTCGTGTTTAAAATTCCGCCAATCTACATCTTGAACTCTTGCGTTTGAGCTATCGTTCTTTGGAAACATTAATCTCTTGACTTTTATTATTAAAATGTATGTGTTCATTATAAAGTTGTATATGATTATTTCTTAATTGCATAATAAGGTAACGTCTTATGATGAAACGTAAATAGGTTATTATTATTTCACTTTGTCTTCACGGCTATTAATTCCGCGAAATGATTTGCATAGCGGAAAATGGGGCGTGATTACGTTGTCAATCAACGGAAGAAAACAAAACGGTAAGCAAAGTTTAGATTGCCCAGAGCTCGGACGTAAAACTTTGAGCTCCTCACCTTTTAGAAAACTGGGTTAAATATTGGTTTAAGAATTAATATAAGGTTAATATTTTAGTAGATAATTATTGCCTATATTCTTATATATTTTGAAGTCATAAAGCGATGAAGTTCGCGACTTGGAAATAACGGAATCTAGGATTTTACATTGAAAGTTATTTTAGAGTCCGGGAATTTGTCCTTAGCTAAAATTATTGTAACCGTTATTTATATGTAATTAATATTTAATACCGGGTTGGGCAAAATTCACTGACACACAGGTTAATTGTTTTATTTTGTATTTCGTCAGCTGTACTGATTTATTTATTTAATATTCGTAAATATCTATGCGAATAAATTATATTTGATTTTGTACTTTGATTTCGTGAATTACTTGCCATCATATTCTTTTCTTAAAGTATTCAAACCGCATGAAGGCAAAATTTCACGACAGTGGTGGCAGCGGTGCTCGCAGGTAGGTTAAGGAACTTTGAAACATAAATAGTGGCAAAATTATGATATATCAAGAATACAATTGTTTAAACCAAAATACAGGAAATCTAAGTTGTTGAATTTATATATTCGTGTAGTAAGGATTCAGTAAACCGAAATTTTGGTCATGATCGCCTAGGTCACGTGACTTCTACAGGGTAAAATGCCTTAACCAAATTGGCAAAAACGGGTTACTACACTGAATAAAAATCAACAAACTTTTTAAACGAATCCTTGTGCTTTCCGTTAATTAAAAGTGCTGCGCGATTTTCCAGAAGTGAAAATATTAAATAAAAATAATATTTTAGTTTACCCGGCAGCATATAACGTTAAATTTGTACATAGTTTCGTTCCTATTTTGATTACAGTTTCATATTCAATAAGCGCGCAGCACTTTTCTATTAGGTTATATCGATAGCTTTCTATTCCAGTTTATTTTTTGAGAAATATCGTCTCTGGCAACCCGCTTTTGTGAATTTAGAAGTGGTAACTATGGTTTCGATAAATTGTCTATGTTATTCAAGCGCACTGAAGACTCGTACAATCATCAAAGAACCGCAACTCTGTTGTCACAGTTGACGATGCGGGAATATTGACATTATTAAACCTGAACATAAATTGGTCTTATTGACAATATATGTTGAAGTCGTTTGACCTTTGCAGTAACCGACGATAGTAAAACAAGTTGTCTGTTGATGCCCCTCTTTAGGCTTCAATTGTATGTAGAATGTTGAATTTCCCCCAAAAAAGACTGACAAAATATGTGCAGTTCCACCTTCAACATAAATATAAATTGTTTTACCAATCTCTATGCAAATTTGGTCGCTTCAACTTTGAAGAGTAGTCTTATGGTGTATAGTTTGGTAATATGAGTTCTGTTATGTGTTGTCCTTGGTTCTTTTATCAACCATTTACTTTCCTCCAGCCCCAGGTGGTTTATATTCATATAAGACTATTTATTTGTGTATAGCATGATCTTGTTATATAAATCACATATCTCTTACTATATAAATGAAATCCTTGATCTCTAACTATATAAATCCTTTTTAAATATGGGTTTTCAAATTTATGCTAATGGTATGCATTAAAATTATATAACAGAAGAATAAAAGAAAAGAAGCAGTTCTGACATATTCAGTTGCAGAATATGTTTGGAAATGAGTATGACAAGTTCAATCAGAAGTCTTGAAAAGTATAGAGAACCACTTTATTTTAAAAGGAAGAGAATTTGGTATTAAGGGTTGGAAAATGGAATATTTCCTTTCATCTGTTGCTACACAGACATATTTTTTCTGGGGTTGCTGTGTGAAAAATTATTTTACTTTTTTCTTTAATTTGTGTTTTCCAGTTCTTACCAGGCCAGGATATTCAATTTCAAAATTGATGTCCCAGTCAGTACTGCATACATTTTATCTATATCATGTATATTGTGTTATCAAGCATCACATTTCATTTTGTGACAAAATAATGAATTTGTGTTGTTGTGTTGCAGTATTAAAGGGACCATTTGTTCAGTGGCTTCCTTTAAATTGGTTCATGTCTGTCATATTTGTTTTGTTATAAATTGGACAGTTAAGTTTCTTAATTTTTTTTTTTTTTTTTTTTTATGTCTAAGTCATTTTAGCCCACTGTACGTTATGGAATTTCTCATTGTCAAAGGTGGTAGTTGCCTATAAAGTATAATTGCTAAATTCTACTTCCTTTGAACTTTGGTGGATAATTGTCTCAATGGCGATCATACTACATCTCCTAATTTTGATATAAAACAGACAAATGACATTAAAGTCTTTGTGTGGCCATGTATTTCTTACAGATTTCTTGTTGACCCCTCTTTAAAAAATCTGGATAAACTTATATATAATAATAACCAACACTAGAATTATTTAAAATGGGATTTCACACATATATATATATATATATATTTATGTGAATTTTCAACTTTTATTATCAAAAAATCATTTATTATTTAAAATAAAAACAGTTTATAAAACATCATTAACATGTAAAATCAGGATACCTAGTAATTTTTCAAAACTGTCAATATTGAAATTTTGCATGCATTTATTATTGCAATGGTTGCCTTGGCTGTTATCTGCTCTTTGGTTGGGTTGTCTCTTTGACGTGCATATTCCCAATTTCTATTCTCAATTTTACCAAAAATGTTTATTAATTGTGATTTCAAATAATTCTGCATAATGTGTATGTTTCAGTTATAAGAATGCAAGTTCTTATTATTGCGATACTAACCTAGTCACAATTTTCGCATTCAATAATTTCTGAATTTACAGTATATCAAGGTTGAGTGGTACATAGACATGATAGATATATAATGTATGCAAAAGGGCAATCTGTGTAATGGAACTTTACGGAAGAAAAATATATAAGCATAGAAGTCTCATCTGTGTCTAATTTTGATTTTTGAATTGGCAATACTGTATTATCACATGTATCTGTAAATTTAACACGACTGAAAGTATGTTTTCTGTCCAAATACAATCAAATGCAACATACGTGCACAAGTTCATCTTTTCCTGGGATTCATGTTTAATACCAAATCGTTGCTTTTATGTTTTACTTCTTTAAATATTTCTTTTACCATAACTTATGTCCTTTTGCACATTTTGTGTGTTTGACATCAATTTTGATTGAGCTATTGATATATTTATTTTATTTTTCTGCATTGTCCATGGAATTTGAACTTGTAAATTGCTGGTATTCATATACTTAAGCTAGTCACCAGGGTTTTAATTATCTCTCATGTTGACTGACATTTTTCACCTTATAGTAGATTCTTTTAAATACATTACAAAAACTACAAAAATATAAACAAGAGTGCACACGCTTAAATGTCTCGCCTTCTTTACTAATCATTGATATTATGTTGATAGTCCTAAAAATAAAGCTTTATTACAACTGTCACATAAACTTAACATGTACCAAGAAGACTAAACATTGACCAATGAACCATGAAAATGAGGTCAAGGTCAGATGAACCATGCCAGGCAGGCATGTATAACTAACAATTCTTCCATACAACAAATAGTTGACCTATTGCTTATAGTTTAAGAAAACAGACCAAAACACAAAAACTTAACACTGAGCAATGAACTGTGAAAATGAGGTCAAGGTCAAATAAAACCTGGGCGACTGACATAGATCATAAAATATTTCCATACACCAAATATAGTTGACCTATTGCATATTGTATTAGAAAAAAAAAAACTCAAACACTTAACTTTGAACACTGAACCATGAAAATGAGGTCAAGGTCAGATGACACCTGACAGCTAGACATGTACACCTTACAATCATTCAATACACCAAATATGGTAGACCTATTGCATACAGTATAAGAAAAACAGACCAAAACACAAAAACTTAACTATAACCACTGAACCATGAAAATGAGGTCAGGTCAGATGACACCTGCCAGTTGGACATGTACACCTAACAGTGCTTCCATACACCGAATATACTAGACCTATTGCTTATTGTATCTGAGATATGGACTTGACCACCAAAATTTAACCTTGTTCACTGATCCATGAAATGAGGTTGAAAGTGAAAACTATCTGACAGGCATGAGGACCTTGCAAGGTACGCACATACCAAATATAGTTATCCTATTACTTATAATAAGAGAAAATTTAATATTACAAAAAACCTTAACTTTTTTTTCAAGTAGTCACTGAACCATGAAAATGAGGTCAAGGACATTGGACATGTGATTGACAGAAACTTCGTAACATGAGGCATCCATATACAAAGTATGAAGCGTCCAGGTCTTCCACCTGCTAAAATATAAAGCTTTTAAGAAGTTAGCTAACGCCGACGCCAACGCCGGATCACTATCCCATTGTCGAGCTTTCTGCGACAAAGGTCGCAGGCTCGACAAAAATCTAAGTTTAGCTGGTGAATGTACATAAAACTTTCTGTAACATGGGAATTAAAGTACGGGTACCACCTCCTATTGAACAACCTGAATCTCAAACTTTAAACCTGGATCCACCACTGCATGTTTCATTTGTCATTATTTACACAATTTTCTTAGGATTTCTCAGGGTTGAACTTTTTTTCTGGTTTCTTTTTATTGAATTTTGTACTGTAACACACTCTATTGTTAAAGGCAGCTGTACAATTTACAAAACGAGCATTTAAGCTAAATGGCTATGTTGTTTGAATTTTGCTCATAGTTGTAGGCCTTACACTGACCTTTAGTTGTTGACTTCTACATCATTTAGTTGCTTGTCCATGTTGCGGAGAGTTGTCTTTTAGCAATGAAACCACATTTTCTTATTTTATATGTACATTTTTTGTACCCATACATGTACATGATATTTAATGCCCTTTCTTAATCATGTTAATGTCACAGTAAAACTCTCAAAAACATGTTTACTATGTCACATTTTATATGCCAGTCTCTCAAGCTAAAGCTGATGTTGTTCTTTTTGGTTGCTGTCTGTCTTTATTTTTAATTTGTGTATTTAATGTAGCATAACTCAGGTAATTATATGTATAAATGCATAAAAATCTCTAGACAGTTATTTGAATAAAATTATGAATACTGTTAATATTCGTACATCTCATTTTGAAAACAATTCTGAAATTAGTAATAGGGTCCATGATATTCCCATTTCCAGAATAAAAATAAACTCAAGTACTCATAAAGCGGTTTGTGTTCGTACCGGCAGATAAAGCAGCAAATAATGTAGTGGTGGTGTGACGCATATACTACACGGAAGTTCTCCAAAACGAAATTACAAATTCATCTACATTCAGGTCCGTACGCTCCACAGAGAGTCAAATTGTAAACAAGCATATCACTGCCACTACCCAGCTTAAAGCCTCTTCCGAACATTTGAAAGTCCCTACTATGTACTGGTTACCTAAATTGCACAAAAACCATTTAAATTCCGTTTTATCTCCGCATCTAGTAAGTGTTCTACTACCAATCTATCAGTTCTTCTAACTACCTCCTTACTACTATCAAAGAACTTGTTATTAACTTTTGTAATAAAGCTTATGAAAATAATGGTATTAATTATTTTGGGGTGTTAAAAATTCTTTAGAGGTTTTAGATAAAATACATGCTTTTGATGGTCCTTTTAATTCTGTTGACAGTTATGATTTTTCTACTCTTTATACTACACTTCCACACAATCTTATCAAGAAAAAGTTTTCATATTTAATTAAATGGTCTTTTGAAAATCTCATTACAAATTTATTTGCTGTAACTCGTTTAAAGCCTTTTCTGTAACGAAAAGGAAAGTATACTAGATACACTTACTGGAAATGTGAAGATATGATTGAAGCTTTAAATTTTCTCCTGGACAACATATATGTACGTTTCGGCGATAAAGTGTATCGACAGGTAGTAGGTATTCCTATGGGCACTAACTGCGCCCCTTTAATAGCAGATTCATTCCTGTATTGCTATGAATCTCAGTTTATGACCAAACTCAGTAAAGACACGTCATTGTTACATTTGGTTGATACATTCAACAATACCTTCCGTTATCTAGATAATATTTTTTCGTTAAATAATCCAGAGTTCTCTAAATATACTACCGAAATTTACCCAATAGAACTTACTTTAACTAAATCTAACATAAACAGCAGTAGTTGTCCTTTTCTGGACTTGGACATTTCAATCTCTAAAGGAAAACTCCATACGAAAATTTACGACAAAAGAGACGATTTTTCATTCCCTATTGTTAATTTTCCTTTTTTAGACGGCGATGTTCCTTTGGCTCCATCATACGGTGTGTATATATCCCAACTCGTTCGTTATGCCCGTGTGTGTAGTGATGTCATAGATTTTAACGAACGTAATCAATGCATCACTAGTAAATTATTAAGTCAGGGATTTCGTTACCATAAATTACGTAAAACTTTTACTAAGTTCTTTCATAGATACAAAGATTTGATTAGTAAATTTGGCTGTACCTGTAGAACACTGATTAAAAACGGTATTTCACATCCTAAATTTTACGGTAATATTGTACTTAAAGCGCGGAAATCACTATATGATCCGTGTAAACTCATCGAACCTTTAAATAAACTTATTAGTTCGGGTTATCTTACCAATGTTGTAATTAGATCTTTGAATATAGTTTACATTGGCACTAATATCGATTTTGTCATCAGCAAATTAAAACATAACTAAATTTGTATTCTTTTCAAACGGGATGTTTAAAGACACACCCACGTTCATTTTGATCTATAAAGAGGTTAAACTCCTAACTATCCTACTGTCTGTCGATACATTTATTTTGGCATTGCACTAGTCATGTCTTCTTTGACTGTCCATGACGTTAAAATACTAAATCCCTGGGATGTGTTTTAGTTGATTTTAGTCTCTGATGCATGATTTTTATTATTAATTGTTTTGGCTTTTAACTAGCTGTCAGTAACTGCGAGTACTCTCAAATCGTACTTTCTTGTTTATTTGACCTGTTGATACTAATTGTAATGCTTTTTGTTATTTAATGTTATTCAGGGTTATATCTGGTCTATATACCAGCTTTGATAAGTGTTTGGTACTAATATAAATTTCCACTTCGTACTATGAACATCAAAATTATTTATTTTGTTAAAATATTTCCTTTCTCTATTGTAACTGTATACGTATACCTAACAACAAAATTATTTTATTTACCTGTGTTTAAAGTTATTGCAAATGGCTGATATTTTTGTTCGAGCATATTGTTTTTCTTAAATTGTTTAACATTTCATACCGATATAACATGCTACTTTTATTATTCTTCCCTTAGTTTATTTATTTTGAATTTACATTGTATCATAGGTCAAATTTATTTGTTCAGTGTATGTTCAATGGTGTTAATATGTCCTTTGATTGAGTTAAGCTATTTCAGTTGATATTTTATAGTGTGTTTTTCTATCTTGTGATGTTACACTATTGTTTCAGAAAAAGGGTGAAGGTTTGGTACCATTAAAACGTTTAAACCCGCTGCATTTGTTTGCACCTGTCCTAAGTCAGGAATCTGATGTTCAGTAGTTGTCGTTTGTTGATGTGGTTCATAAGTGTTTCTCGTTTCTCGTTTTATATAGATTAGACCGTTGGTTTTCCCGTTTGAATGGTTTTACACTAGTAATTTTGGGGCCCTTTATAGCTTACTGTTCGGTGTGAGCCTAGGCTCCGTGTTGAAGACCGTACTTTGACCTATAATGGTTTACATTTATAAATTTTGACTTGGATGGAGAGTTGTCTCATTGGCACTCATACCACATCTTCTTATATCTATATAAGAGTTTTACTCATTGTTGAAAGATGTACAGTGACCTATAACTAATTGTGATGAAGGACCCAATAACTTTCATAAAAATCTAAAAATCGATCTGACCTACTTACTCATGAAATTGTAAATACAGTGCATAAAAAGAAATATTTAATCAAATTAATGTTTTGACACATACGTTTGACAAAAAATCAATGGATGAAGTTAATGTTCAAATGTTGATACTGCTGTTCTTATGTAAATTTACAGATATCTATAACTTTTAGCCCTTTTATGTTGTTCTTCTGTTTGTAATTAATTGCACAAGTAATTTTTCCACTATACATATACAATGTATATGTGTACAAATTCTTTTTTGATCAAATCGTACTTGTTTAGATTAATCTCTGTGTTAAACGTTAGAACTGTTTACTTTAGATCAACCTGTACGGCTGTAGAAGGATCTCTACGAGGCTGCTACAAGATGTTGAATGACTTTATAGATTGAATGAAGTTTTTGCTTTACACACATTTCCATCTGTAGGTTCCATTAATTTAAAAATTAAACAGTCAATTAGCCATATCTTTCACTTTCTGCATTCTATTAATGGAGGGTTTTCTTTCTCTCCAGAAAAACAGGCAAGAAATGGTGGGTGTCAATAACTGGTTCCTCCTTTAACCTTTAAGCTGAATCTTACTAGATTTTTTTTAACCATTTTTAACATGCTGTTTGACATCACCATGATCACACTGTGGAATATCTGGTTGGAAAGTTAACTTTATTCCATTTCAAAAAGTTATATTGCCCTGAACACATTGTTTTCCATGTTTTCTGGATGACGATAGAATATGTGTTGAAAAAGACGTATTTTGACACAAAGCTTGTGGATAACCAACTGTTCATACATTATGCAGTCACTTATTGCAATGTATGTGTTATGCTTATCTATGGAAAGCCTCAGCTATTATAATGTCACGATAGGCTTATTATCGATTTGCTCATTTAAAATTACACCACGTACAACTGAAAGTACGTGATGTTAAGCTAAGATAGCAATTTGTTATATCACTAGAATGTCACGATAGGCTTACCACACGATATGCTCATTTAAAACTACATGATTTTCAGTTGAAACTGGGTGACGTTAAGCTAAGATAGCATGTTGTTATATCATTTGAATATCACGATAGGCTTACCATACAATATGCTCATGCAAAACTACACGACGTACAGTTGAAATTACGTGTTGTTAAGCTAAGATAGCACGATGTTATATCATTATTACGTCACGAGAGGCTTATCATACAATGTGTTGACTTGAAACTACACATTGTAAATTTGAAATAGTTTGGTCTTGACTTGAAACAGTAAAATGTTAAGTTATAAAAACAGAACGTAAAGTCAAAATAAAACAATGATAGGATGACATATACTTGTGCAGAATTGAAGATTTTGGTGTTGACTTCGAATATAGTACAAATATTAGATCGTTTTATGTTAAATTGAAAGACAATAATGATGAGTAAAACATTACAGAATTATGTGAATTGAAACTGCAATTCTATGGAAAAGAATGAGGACAAATCCCAGGAGGCAAAATGATATACAAAGAAAGTTTCTTCATAAATTCATAAAGCAAAAGAATTACTCATCGCTATATATTACACTTGAATACAGTTTTGCCGTATATTTTACATGTTTTGTTTGGATTTTTTTTTATTATTAAAAACCAGACTTTTTATGAACAATATTTAAGAAAATATTTATCTATTTTGTGTGTTAATATATAATATATAATACATAATATTGTGCTTATAAGACTTATGACTGTGAGGGTCAAATTTTACTCATAGAAAATCACATCTATGTAAGAGTTATCGGAGAATTTGTATTGACCACTCCCGTTAGAGGTATCTGAAAATTTGAATTTTCTTTCCACGAAATCAAACAAAAAGAATTGATAGGTGGAAGAATCCTGCTGCATGGGGCTAACCAAAACATAAAGTATGGTAGATTCTGTTGTATACTTTTCGCTCATACATGAAGTCTATATGAAACCTAATGAAATTTGACCTAGAGCCTCCAGTCTAAATCGTCAACTTTTAAAAAAAAAAAAAACATCATTTACAGCAGTGCAAACCATTTTTCAGCACCAAGTAAGATAGTGCCCAGGTTTATGTATAAATCCACTCGGAGAATATTTTATTTTTTAAATTGGTAAAGTCATTAATGGACAATGACCCTATAACTTATAATAAGAAGACAATTAATAATTTCCTTCACTTATTTTCTTGTCCATAGTGATTTTCTTGGTTCTTTGCAGCTTCTCTCTATCTATATGTGTTTTCAAAGAAAAGAAAAAATCAAAAATCTGTAAAATTGTTAAAGTCCATGAATTATTTGGTATTGCTTTGATTAATTTGTAGATATGTTTTTGATGTCAACAGTTTCTCTCTCTCTTGTTGTATTTTCATGAGTGTGGTCTAAATTAAAATCGGTAGATTTTTAATTATTTGCCAAAATGTAGTTTATTCTTTTTGAAAACATAATAAAAGTTTGGGCCACAGAGCATTTTGAAAGCTATATACAGATTATGCAGTATTGTCAGATTTTGTATAAACTATACATGGAGAACTCAATGTTAGAAAATTAAAATAAAAATTGGGATCACGAGACTCGTTTTCTGTCTACAAAACAAAATTGATAACGTCCCTACACATTCCATCATTAGAGATGAAATATGCCAAAGGGATTTCAAACTCATAAGTCGAAAACAGACTGACAATGCCATGGCAAAAAATTTAAAAAAAAATAAAAAACGACAAAAAATAATGTTATCCGAGTTATCTCCCCTATATGGAAATTTTGAAAAACATATGCAATAAACGTTCTGTATTCAAAAACAAATAATCGTTTTAATCGGATAAATCACATAATCTTATGAAAAGTACTACATATGAATAACATTCCTCTCTAAAAATGTGTATATTTTTTTAGATCTAGACCGATTGTGTTGTGCTATATAAGAAGCTAAGGAGCTACCATTACCATGTGATTTTTAGGGGGCTAGGATGAAAAATTGTCATCCTGCTTTTTTTTTTTTTGCCAAGTTGCTCATCCTGCCTTTTTTTCTCAAAACTCCTGTCCTGCCTTTTTTAAATTTCATCCTAGCCCCCAATAAAAATCAAATGGTAGCTCCCTAAGATGGCGGAAGACACCCAATCTACCCTAAGGGCAATATATCTAATGAGGAAGAAATTTACAATTTCCGTCACGTGAGTTACTTGTAGATCTCCTTTTGTTGAAAAGGGTTTCTGTTTTCATTTATCTATCTATTATACTGTTCAGGGGAAGGGGAGAATCCAAACAAAAAAAAAATACACAAAATGGATAAAAGAAGGCGAAAGATACAAAAGGGATAGTAAAACTCTTAACCAAACTGACAATGTCATGACAAAAACTCATCAGCCGAAATAAACGAGAAAAAAGATCAAAAGCCAAACAACAGTATATTAAGCGCAACATATAGAAAACCAAAACTGAGCAACACGAAACCCTCAAAAAAGGGGTGATCTCAGGTGCTCCAGAAGGGTAAGCAGATCCTGTTTCATATGTGGCACCCGTCACTTGGCGATTTTGCAAATAAAGAAGGAATGTGTTATAATTTTCGAGGAACTCCCAAAAACATGAATTACAGGGTGTCAAGTCGATGAACGTGCTTAAAATAGGCTCCTTTTCATAAAAAGAATTGATGAAAATGTATTTGTATTTAGTGTACAGTGGCAAATATTACATGCATATAAGGACGAGAATATGTAAGTGTGATATGAATATGAATAAATCTTGACTCTGTACAAGACATATTTTGCTTGCTTAGCCGAATTTTTAACAAATTAGTTGACAAACCGTCTCTGACAATCTATGGAAATCCAAATAGCATCGGTTTTGATTAAGTCCAGATTTTTGGTTTTGTTTCGTGGACAAGAAAATTCAAATTTTCAGATACCTCTAACAAAACCGGTGGGGGTCACATTAAATATAGCTCTGACGCTCTCAGTCCTACGCTTAGCGTATTATTTGTCATATCAGTTGATCTTTGTTTTTAAGATTAAGACCCAGATTCTTATGTTCTATTTCGTGGAAAACGGAGTGGTAAATACAAATTCTCCGATTACTCTTACATAGATGTGATTTTATATGAGTAAAATTTGACCTTCACAGTCATAAGTCTTATAAGCACAATATTATGTTGTATATATTAACACAAAACATAGATAAATATTTTCTTAAATATTGTTCATAAAAAGTCTGGTTTTATTCATAAAATAAATCCAAACAAACATGTAAAATATACGGCAAAACTGTATTCACTTGAAGTGTATAATATATAGCGTCAGCGATGGGTAATTATTTTGCTTTATGAATTTATGGAAACTTTCTTTGTATATCATTTGCCTCCGGAGTTAAATTTCATTAATATTCATCAACTTGCAAATTAAGAAGAAAAATCCTGGGATTTGTCCTCATTCTTTTCCATAGAATTGCAGTTTCAATTCACATAATTCTGTAATGTTTTACGCATCGTTATTGTCTTTCAATTTAACACAAAACGATCTAATATTTGTACTATATTCGAAGTCAACACCAAAAATCTTCAATTCTGCACAAGTATATGTCATCCTATCATTGTTTTATTTTGACTTTACGTTCTGTTTTTATAACTTAACATTTTACTGTTTCAAGTCAAGACCAAACTACTTCAAATTTACATCGTAGTTTCAAGTCAACACATTGTATGATAAGCCTCTCGTGACGTCATAATGATATAACATCGTGCTCTCTTAGCTCAACAACACGTACTTTCAACTGTACGTCGTGTAGTTTTGAATGAGCATATTGTATGGCAAACCTATCGTGATATTATTATGACATAACATCGTGCTATCATAGCTCAACATCACCTCATTTCAACTGTACGTTGTGTAGTTTTAAATGAGCATATTGTATGGTAAGCCTATCGTGACATTCAAATGATATAACAACATGCTATCTTAGCTTAACATCACCTAGTTTCAACTGAAAATCATGTAGTTTTAAATGAGCATATCATGTGGTAAGCCTATCGTGACATTCTAATGATATAACAAATTGCTATCTTAGCTTAACATCACGTACTTTCAGTTGTACGTGGTGTAATTTTAAATGAGCAAATCGATAATAAGCCTATCGTGACATTATAATGATATAATATCGTGCTGTCTTAGCTGAACAACACGTACTTTCAACTGTATGTCGTATAGTTTTAAATGAGCATATTGTATGGCAAGCCTATCGTGATATTATTATGATATGAGATATTGCTATCATAGCTCAACATCACGTACTTTCAACTGTACGTCGTGTAGTTTTAAACGATCATATCGTGTGGTAAGCCTATCGTGACATTCTAATGATATAACAACGTGCCATCTTAGCTTAACATCACGTACTTTCAACTGTACGTTGTGTAGTTTTAAATGAGCAAATTGTATAATAAGCCTATTGTGACATTATAATGATATAACATCGTGCTATCGTAGCTTACATTACAAAATTTCAACTGTACGTCCTGTAGTTTCAAGTGAGCATCTTAGCTTAACACCTTGCATCGTGTTGTTTTAAGTCAACAAATTGTATGGTAAGCATTTCGTTTCAATATAGTGGTGTAGAATCGTGTTATCTTAACTTAACATCATGTACTTTCAACTGTGCATCATGGTGTTTTAAATCAACAGATTGCATGATAGACCTATCGTAATATCACAATGATATAACATCGTACTATCTCAGCTCAACATTTATTAATAACAAGTCAGCACCATACATTTTAGCTATTCATTTTATTTGTTATCATAGCTGTCGATGTGGATGACTGAGCAGTATCCATCATGCAACGTCAACTTCACATCATGTACTTTAAACCCAACGTGACGTGTGTTTGGGATATCATCACAACATCGTGACTTATCATTATACTATCACGACTATAGCACTTGTCATTGCAAGTCAACATTGCGCAGATTCAAATTAGCATATTGTAATTTAGAGTTAGCATTTTGATGACTCAATTCAACATCAGGCTGTCTTAACTTTACATTTTAAGCTTCAGCATAACGTTTTGTAAATCTCTAATATATGACAGCTGAGGCTTTCCATACTTATCTTTGTTCTCATCATTGTCATCTTGAACCTGTAATAATAAAAAGAAACAATTTACAATTGTGTACACAAAAAAACAACCATCCAGTAAGCAGTATTACAGATACAAATATTTTCATATATAAACATTTATGATTTATATTGTATTCCAAGTATACATGCAATAATTCTGTGAAAAATGGTGTGTTAAAACTGAACACTATCCACCTAACATTTTGTAAAACAGTCCCTAACAATCAATATAACAAGTTTTGCAAAAAAAATTGTTTCTTAATTTTCGCAATCAATATATAGGACCAGTGGGGATCCAGAACTTTACATAAGGGGAGGGGGGGCTGCTGACTGACCTAAAGGGAGGGGGCACTCCAGTCATGCTTCTGTGATTCCCTATATAATCAACCAAATTTTTCCAACAAAAGGGGGGCCCCTATACCAAATTAGCATTAAACGCCATACAGCAACCCAGTGTTCGCGATCCCGAGGGTCTTTCAGCATCATGTGATGCTTTATTTCTTGAACGTGATGCTATCTCATTAAATTTTCATAAGTTGGGGCCCACTGCACAGACTGCCTAAGAAGGGGCCCGCTCAAGTCATGCTTCAGTGATTTCCTATATATATAAACAACCAAATTTTCCCCAGAAAAAGTGGGCCCAGGACACCCCACCCCACCCCTCATTGAGTCCGCCTCTGTATCTGAATTAGTTTTGTATAGATAATGTTATGAATGTGATGCTATAATTTTATAATAATAATTCTATACTGTCATATATATAAGTAAAATGATACTCGTGACATAAAACAAAAACCTTAACAAGATGATATTTCTAATTTCCCAGTTTACCAAGATGCTAAATAAAGTGTCTGGGGAGAACACTGTGACCTATAGATGTTAACTTCTACTTCATTTGATCTGTTCATGCCGTGAATTGTTGGCAATCATAATATGTTTTCAGTTTTGATATAACTTATTTTATATTATTTTGTAAGAGAGGAAAGCTAGATAGAAATGTAAATCTTTTTATTTGATACTTGTCTGATTCCGTGGGTGACATTTGTTTTCAATATTTTCGAAGACACCTCCATATGACATACATGACATTAATTTAGCCTTAGGCTGAATAATTATAATATTTATTTTCCTTTTAATACATGTAACATATTTCATAAAGACTGTTATATAATTAAACAGAATGAAACAAAATGAACTTTATTCTGGTAGTACAACAAGTCGAACAGAAAGAACTTCGGTAGCTGTCTCATGATATATGATTATGTACACCCTACCCTACATCTCCTTTTATTCATATACATATTAAAGAACTACAACATGTACGTACAGATGTACAAGTAGCATACAGAATAAAAAAAGAGTTATACATTTGTATATATAAGATTTACATTTGGGCACAGGACCAACAGCCCAGGTTTTTAAAAACTTCTTTTAGGTCTCTTAGAATTTCTATTTAGTAAGTACTACATTTTTTTTTTGGTACACTACAGACGAATAGGTATACATACTATGCAAAATTTTCTTTAGAAAATAAGAATCTGGCCTGCGGTAGCCAAAGAATAAAAAATCAATCAGCATACAGTTACCATGGTTACACTTAATTTTAAGTCTTTCAAGCCTTTATGTGAATAAAAATCTAGAATTTGTGTTGTTTTGGCATGTCTAAAAACTGACCTTGCATGATTTAGCTTTGAAATTGAGGGAAAGTGTAGTTTGAACATGTACAAAGCTAACTTCAAAAACATCTGGCAGTGTCTTGCCTACACATAGTCTGCGAAGTTATGAACTCTGTGATAATAAAGGTGCTCAATACAGTTTATATTGATATTGAGGTGGGGTATTTGTTGAAAATTCAGTCTAGTGTCTTCTTCTACAGTTGCCTTCAAATTCATTTTAGACCAGCATGTAACTTGTTATCAGAGTTGCCAATCTCAGGTTCTGATATCACTCGCTCTCAAAAGAAATAATATCCATGATTCATGAATTCAAACAGATTGAATGCCAACTGGCCAACCATGGAATAGGCTAGAGCACATTATTTTTTTTTTATATCAAAAAGTGTAACTACATTGTATAGCATAACAAATTTCCAGGACAACTCATGGGTATTCTAAAACTTCAACTAAATTGCACATAAACACTGTGGACCATAAATGGACTTGCATTTAAGATAGTTCAGGCATAGTAAACTATACAAATCCTTGGTTCAGGGATAATTTCTAAATTCTACTAAACAGATGGAAAAAAGGGGGAGAAGATATAACTTCAAGGGTAGATAGTCGGCTACAGAAAACAGCAAAAAGACAAGTAAATACTTACTCATAGTCAAGTTATGTCGTACGATTCTGCTTATTTGCTGAAATCCTTGGGTACATGGGCCATTCTTCGCCTCATGCAACAAAAACAATCCGTCCGTTCATAACATGTGGGTTTCAAGCTTCCTGTCGAATCGGTTTTCCAAATAAGGAAAATAAGCCACGCCTCCGTTGCGATATCGACAAGAAGGATTTTCATACAATACAAATTATGGCTTGTAAAATAATGTGACATATGGTTTTTAATTACAACAAATTATCATTATTTATCTAATTCTGCATAGTTTATCAATAAAAAAAACAAAATACGATAGCGATTGATGACCAGAGATATGAAGCGGACAGTGTCGTCACTATTGAGACGCAACCTGGCTCATTAATATTCATGAGCATCACAAGAGTTATTTGCCCTGAAAAATTGCCTTAACATACCCGCGCTTACTTAGCCGTTTTGATTTTGATTTTTGAAGTTAATGTTTATTTTAAAAAAGTAATGTAAAGGAAATTTTATTCGTAAGTTTAAAGTAAAATTTTGAATAAATAAACAGCTGACTATTTTTTTTTTTTTTGTTGTGTTTACGGTTGAAACCTACTAAGTAGTGAAGTCTACAGGTTTCGTTGTAAAATATATAGAGTAATAAAACCTACTAAGTAGTGAAGTCTACAGGTTTTTCTGGTATCCACATATTTATAGCCTTTTACGGTTATAGAAAATTTTGAAAAAAACCTACAAAGCAGTGAAGTCTGCAGGTTACATATTTAGTAATACGTTATTTATATATTATACTTGAAAAGGAGCAGTAAAATCGCTCAGTTAACAATGGCCAATGAAAATCGCCCTGGTCCAATAACCCGTTCAATGAGGGAAAATGTTATGAGATATTCAGAAGTAGGTTCGCATCAAGCACAATTTCATGGTTCGTTTGATTCCATGGACGATGATGATTTTGATTGTCGTTCAGTACATTCTGATATGGGTCGTATTGAGTACAACAAAATAAAGGGTAAGGAAAATACAACAAAGGGATTGACACAAAGTAGATGTCAAAGTGAAAGTGGTTTACATACAAGTACGGGAAGAAATGATGATTTGCGAAGGTCGGATAAAGAACTTGAGGCTCTTAAGTCAGAAAACAGGTCACTAGCGCTTGATATTTATCATTTAAGGAAGCAGGTAGATTCAAGTACTCATGAACTTGATTTAAGCAAACATGAGCTTGAAACAGTTAAACGAACGCTTGGTATGACAAAGGGTAATTTACATTCAATTAATAAGGAGCTTGCCGATAATAAATATGAGCTATCTAAATTAAGAAGCGACTTACAAGAATACCAACAGGTAAATTATCAGTTTCAAAGGGAAATAGAAGAACTCCGAAAAGATTTGGCAAAACAGAAGGAGATAAATGATAATAATGAGAGATCAAAAACAGGTATGCATGAAGCAAATAGAAGTTCTTTTATGTATGAATACAATCATGGACAGGGAACAAGTAATAGCTATTCAGAATATCGTATTAATAATGTTTCTGATAGAAACTACAACTTGCAGTATGAACATCCAGTCACGAGTATTACAGGTACTAATAGCTCTGGTAGTCATCCAGATGAGCCTAAGTTTAGATTACCGTATTACAACGGAAAAAGTTATTTTCAGAGTTTTGGAGTGTCTTTGAAATTGGAGTAAGGAAGTTCAACTGGGACAATAGTAAGCAGGTAGAACAACTTATGTGTTGTTTGAAAATTGATGCTTTGGCTTATGTCAGTAAGCTTCCATCTGAGGTAAGACGCAGTATAAAGCATACTTATGAGTTATTAGAAAGGAGATATGGAGATCATTTACTCCCTAAACAATATAGAGAAAACTGAATCAGGTGAGAAAAGAGTACAAGGAGTCATTAACTGAATATGCTGCCAGGGTAGACGATTTAGTTTATAAGGCGTTTCCTGGACTTAACCCTCCTGAGTTACTTATCACATTAACCATTGAGAATTTACTTAGGGGTTTACCTGATCAATCTTAAGCATATGAGGTACGTACTAAGAGTCCACATTCAGTTGATGAAGCTATAAAACTAATCACGTGGCATGAATGTTGTAAAACAGTGGTAAGAAGACCTTTAGTGTTAGGCAGTTAGAAACGGAGGAAACTGAGGAATACACAGATCTAGAAGTAAGGAAGGTAAATGGAGGTAGACCAAGGTTTGCTACAGAGGAACGATTAGAAAGCCGATTAGGTGTATTTGCTTAAGAAATTCAACATGAGATTAAAGATGGTCACACACAATTGAGAAATGACTTTAAAGATGAAATTGGTAAGCTTTCCACAGCAATAAAGGGAAATTATCCAAATAAAAATGCTGGATACAGAAAACAAATGACAGTCCAAAATTCTCTTTGAAAGATACCACATGTTTTACTTGTCAGAGAAAAGGTCACATCAATAAGAACTGTGATTTTAATAAGGGAGACAGGAAAGCCAAAACCGTGATAATATACAGTATAGGTACAGATAGAATAAAAAGTAACTTGGTTTCTTCTGAACAAGAAGAGTTAAACTAGAACAGGTTAAGCATAATAGCCAAGACTTAACCCAGACAGTTAAAATTGAAGAGAGAAGCAGTAACACTTCAACTGAAATGTTGAATGTTAAAATTTTGAGTTGTAATAATAAAGGGGACTGAAGATTTAAATACAAATCCAGTTATAGATAAATGTATTGATAATAGCTTTGAAATATTTGACACTGATCTTGACACAGCGATGGTGGATGTTGTAATTGACGGGTCAGGTCGGTAACTTTGAGGGCTCCTCTTAGTATTGAAGGTGAAAAGGTCAAGGCTGTAGTTGATACAGGTGCAGAAGTAACTGTGATGAGTGAATCTTAATTTTTAAAATACCGGAAGCTAAGCGTCCATCATTACAAGAGGCTAAACGTAATTTGGTGGTTGCTGAAACGGGTAAAAGGATAAAACTTTAGGTGTAGCAGAAGTTTCTGTTGAAATAGGACCATTAAAGTTTTTGTGGTCAATTTATGTGGCTCCCATAGGTGATAATTTGTTATTAGGCTGTGATGTTATTGATGAAAAGACATTACTATTAATACAAAAGGGATTAGAAATTCAAGGGTCTGGATTGATTGTGATGTGCAGAGAAGATTAGACAATGTAACTTTGGAAAATCGTAATTGTGATTTGACTTTAAAGAAGGAAAAATACCTTCATCCTGAACCAACTACTGTGCCAGTTTTGTTAGAGGTAAATGAGGATTATACCGTGTATAACGAAACTGTTATTGGATCCACTGAAACTCAAACAGATGACAACTATGAGGACACTGAGAGATTGAAGATACAACACAAGAAAGAAATGAACAACTTGGCAGATTACATAGTGAGATTGGAGAGGAAGTTGTCAGCAACAGACCATGAAATTTTGAATTTAAAAGGAAATTGAAGAGTAATGAACCTTTGATTCAAGGTTTCAACGAAATGTGGGAGGATCAGGCTAGGAAAAGAAAGAACAGAGGGACAGGAAGAGAGAGGATTGGAGGAGGGAAGGGTAGCAAAGGAAAATATGGAGCCTTTTCACCACCATAAATTGTTTTATTTTGTATTTCGTAAAAAGGAGAAAAGTATAGCCAAAACCGGGCAATTAATCAGAGCTTTGCATGAGGAGACATATTCCTTATTTGAAAATAATATCACAAACAAACTTTTGTAACAGCAAAGGAGTAAGTTCACGAAAGGTTACAATTGGCGCTAAATCAGTACAGCTGACGAAATACAAAATAAAACAATTAACCTGTGTGTCAGTGAATTTTGCCCAACCCGGTATTAAATATTAATTACATATAAATAAAGGTAACAACAATTTTAGCTAAGGACAAATTCCGGACTCTAAAATAACTTTCAATGTAAAATCCTAGATTCTGTTATTTTCAAGTCGCGAACTTCATCGCTTTATGACTTCAAAATATATAAGAATATAGGCAATAATTATCTACTAAAAATATTAACCTTATATTAATTCTTTAACCAATATTTAACCCAATTTTCTAAAAAGGTGAGGAGCTCATAGTTTTACGTCCGAGCTCTGGGCAATCTAAACATTTTCTTACCGTTTTGTTTTTCTTCCGTTGATTGACAACGTAATCACGCCCCATTTCCCGCTATGCAAATCATTTCGCGGAATTAATAGCCGTGATGACAAAGTGAAATAATAATAACCTATTTACGTTTCATCATAAGATGTTACCTAATTATGCAATTCAGAAATAATCATATACAACTTTATAATGAACACATACATTTTAATAATAAAAAGTCAAGAGATTAATGTTTCCAAAGAACGATAACTCAAACGCAAGAGTTCAAGATGTAGATAGGCGGAATTTTAAACACGAACATGAAACTATCAATTTAGCTATAAACATCCCTTTTAAAGTAAGTTTCAAGAATACACATAAGTTCCACTTTATTTTGTTTATCATGTCAGTTAAAGAGAACCCGATAAAACTAGTTCATTTTTTTACTATTGTGTTAATTCCCAAAAATGAAAAGGCTCGCGTTAATTTTACAACAATGTATAAGAAACGTAACGGTTAAAAGTAAGATGAGACTCCGATTGAACTTTACACTGGTAGTACTTGACGCAAATTTATTGACGGTAGATAATAAAAATATAGTACACCGATTTGACTTTGTAATGTTAATCGGGACTCCGATTTGGGAAACCGACGTCTATTAGATACCGGACGTCCACCTGAGTCAAACTAGTTTACACAAAATTACACACATATCTTATTCGAAAAAGAATACTTTTTTAAGAGGGGTATTTGATGGTTGTTAAGCCCGCTTGAGTCTCTGTAAACATTTACAGCTAACAGTAAAATTTTAGAAATAACATAATTCGCCATAAAAAAAAACTAGACTGAAAGACATGAAAGAAATATGGCCAATGTCCGCTTTATTTTTCTCACCCAGAGAGGGTCAAATTCGAAAGTGTTGATAAAACTTTGTGGAATTCGAATGTTTAACAGTCTAACTGGTATACCAAAGTGATGTTTCACGTTATCACTTAACATATATTTATAAAATAAAATTTATTAAGATTTTGGATTGAAATATGTTTCTCATGATGTTTTCTAAAATCGATTACAACTTTGGTCATTCAATCAAAAGCAGATGACTGCAAGCGAATTGTCTAAACAGTACTGACTTAACCGAAGTGGATAAGTCTGGAAATTGACTGAAAGACTGGATAATTTATTGTTCAGACTGTTCAGATGATGTTAAGATCAAAATGACCGTTTCAAACTAATATTCATTTACAAGTTTTAATTTGTTACATATTCAAAAACGGCATAGTATCATAAAACGTCAAAGTGCAAACATGAAGCTATGATGCAGTGAATTTTAGTTCAGTTGGAGAGATTTTCTAAAAATAGTCCCAAAATGTAAAAATGAATATGGGTGAGACAAACACTACCTCGTACTTCACCGATATTGCTTACTTTCAATATCAAATGAACGTTTAACATTTACAGAAAACATCAGTAGACATTTATATTTGTTTAGTCTTTAAAACAGTTTCTTTTTAGACCAGTCTGTTAAGTGTTAAGTGTTATAGTTGATTTATAACTTTTTATATGTATGTACAATGCCCTAGATAGTGAAAATGAAACCAATTTAATATGATATTAATCAAATAATAAAAATGTCACCGTATCCTTCTATGATTCGGCTACATAATCTCATTACCAAAGGTTGTTGTAAATCTTTTCATCTTGACTTTTTGGAAAAACGTTTGATATTTAAAACATACGTGTGATCTTATTTATTACTTTATTTGAATGTTATTGCGTTCTTATCCCATCTTTTCATTAAAATCGGTATAAGATAACTGATTTCAGGGATTTTGTAATACTGATTATTTGTATGAAAACGATATATTTTAAGCATTATAGTTTTCTTGTTGATTTCTGTTTCATTTGTTATCCCTTCGCCTTACTTATTTACATTTCACTCTTTTCGTAATGCTTTTTTGTTGTTTGTTGACATCGAAATAAAAAATTCTTAATGAGTTTATATTCATAACTTCTCTTAAGTTTCAGATCTAGAGTAGTCCGCAATTAAAAGAGGGTCTCAAAATTTCATGCAACACATTATGAAGCAATTTGGTGCCATACATTTCATTCAATTCAAGATTTTTGTTTTGAAGTTACCGAATCAACTCGGGGACGCATGTTTTAGAAGTAGCTACGCTAATTAACTGGTCGTCGTTTGGACTGTAATAGCTTGAAGACATTCTTAAAGTAGCTTGATACCATTAAAATTCAAGGACTTTAAAATACTTTTCCGACATAATCATGATACTGTTTTATAATATTCTTCTTCCAAAATATGAATAAAATATATATCAAATAGCTACAATAAGTTAACATCAACAGTACCTAATGCACATTTCGACAATAAATGTCTCTTCAGTGATGACCGAGGCCAAAATATTTGAAAATCCAAAACTTAATAAAAAAAAAAAAAAAAACGAGGGGCTCAAAAACCAAAAGGAGAAAAAGTATAGCCAAAACCGGGCAATTAATCAGAACTTTGCATGAGGGAGACATATTCCTTATTTTAAAACAATATCACAAACAAAATTTTGTAACAGCAAAGGAGTAAGTAAGTTCACGAAAGGTTAAAATTGGCCCTAAGAATTTGACGTTTTTTAATCCGGCCAAAATACAACAAATTTCACAAAATAATAGGTGTGACATAACTATTAAACTGGCGTTGTCAGTTTGTTTTCGATCTATGAGTTTGACTGTCCCTCTGGTATCTTTCGTCCCTCTTTTTTAATACAAAATAACTTCTTTTTGGTACATCACATTAAAAATGACGAAGAAATGACCCCTCAAAAATGCATTACTTGTGTTATAACGTCAGGGATTCAATGTAATCATTGGCAACTTTTTGCAACAGAATCTTTTGGTTACTTGGTGGCGGCCAAGGGTTTCCTCAAGCTTTAAGTTCCGAAAAATGCACAAAATCATCATTATTTGACATTATATAAAAAATGTGCTGACTTTCAAGCCTAGAACGTACTCTAATTAAGAGAGAATTGTTTAACCTAGTAGTAAAGCTTTTGAAATAGATCCATTTAAGAACCAAATTATGGCCATTTTGATATCTTATGATAAAGTTGGCCTAAAGTGAACCTTGTCCTTTAAATAACACATTATCCGTATTTTGATACCAGAACCGAAGTACTGACTACAAGTCTGATGATACCATCAGGGAATAACACAAAGGTTATATCGGAAAAAACACTATCAAATGACCAGAAAGAAAGCTAAATAATAAAATTTTGAAATAGAATATGAGAAGGTCGTTTAAGTTATATCAGTCAGTTTTATTCCATGTTTCCCCGAAATAAAGGGGCTTATAGCACTGTAAGTGTGTTGTTTTTTCTAATTGTGAAACGTATATTTTTCTTTTTTACTTTTAACTTAAGAAAACACATGCGTAGACTAATATAACTTCACATTTTCGGTGACCAAAATAGTCTTAATTTTGAGAAATTTATCCAAAAAACTAAATACTAGTTTATTAAACTGTCGTTTTGCTATTTAAATTAATTGTTTAATCGGATTTTTCCCAATCAAAATCCTAATAACTGACAAAAGTTGATTGCCTTTGATAATTGTTATTATTTTTTATATACATGTACATTTGTACATTAGTACATCACAGACATGCGTATAATGTATTTCACAGCTGGTTTACCTCACTGTAGCTTATACAAACTTATAAAAGTGACTTTCTTGAGAGAACATATACTTATAAGTGGCACTTTTCTATTCTAATCTATCACCACTACCGATCTTCATTACAAAAGTTTAAAACCGTCGTCACAATCTGGTCAACATGCTGACTGATATCGCTCCATCTCTGTTTGTTATTGGGAATTGTATCATTAAGTTTTATTTTGTATGTCCTCTATTCGCATTCGTCTTTACTTGCTTATCCGTACTGATATCCGAATTCTGAAACAGTGGTAACGTCGTCTCTGCTACACAACGCTGACTTATCCGTGTAAGTTCAGCATTAGAAGGGACGTCGTCACTGTTTCGGAGTTTGACAGCTACCGTGTTTGTGTATGTCATTTGGATTCTGATCTTCTGTTGCACACCTTGTGTACAGGCTCTACTATCTTTGAATAAAAGATAATGTAGGGTATACGTCAACAAACAAAACAGACAGAAATAATCAAAACACATCTATAGGGCACAAGAGAGGTGAAAGATACCAGAGGGACATTCAAACTCATAAGTCGAAAATAAACTGACAACGCCATGGCTAAAAAAGAAAAAGACCAGCAGACAAAACAATAGTACACAGAACACAACATAGAAAACTAAAGACTGAACAACATGAACCCCACCAAAAACTGGGGTGATCTCAGGTGCAACATAGTCTCATCCATAATAGAAAGGTATCTTTACAATGTGTAAGCTATAAATCGTTCGATTCTATAAAAGTTGGAAAGACATTTAACAGAAACAATCAAATATCTGCCATCTGTTCTATCTTCAATATCTAAATATAGATAAAGGTTTTAAAAATTAAATAAAATCAGCAAGCAGGTTAACTATCATTAAAAAACAATCAAAGCTTAAACAAAATACTAGTAGAAAGAAAAGTATGGGAATAGTTTTCACTATTTAGAAATCTTCATAAATAGACCTTTTCTTTATCTCATTTTTATCCGTTATCTATTAAATTTCGTCATCCATTAGGATATGTGAATCCAGTTTTTCCATGGAACAAAATTGTACAATCAAGTACAAATGTTATCCCCTGTTAATTAATAACTTACAGAAAACAAATATATTGAAAAGAGAAGACCATATATTTGAATTTACCACAAAGAACTTACTTTGTCATTAAAATAATAGTGTTGAAATTTTACATCGAATTTATCAATGGAATGATAACTAGGGAAAATACGAATTTATATTTCTCCTTTCTTCATTCTGAATAGAAATTATATGAAAAATAAATAAATAAATATAAAAATGATCTCATTAGCCTGATATAAATAATAAAACTTATTAAACAGTTTTATGATATATAATGTATTTTTTTGTTTTTATATTTATTTTCGATAAGAATGAAATAGTTTGAAGTGCAATGCTATCCTTTTCCGTTTGTGGGATTTTCATCTTCATAATTCTGATATGGAATTGATCTGTTCCTCCTCCATAGTAAATATGCCACAATAAAGGGTAGCTGTAAAACTATTACGGCTATTATGATTCCAATAATGCCCCCTGCAGTCATACCTGTTGGACTGCTGTCTTCTTTTGTACCTACAAATTAGAATGCAAAGATGGAGTGTTGGATGATATCTGAGCAGTATCAGTTTGGAGCATCCGAAACGCTTATCATGATTTACCTTCACCAGGAACACTCAAAATAAAAACAAAATTGAGATCCTAGGCTGTATAAGAACTGGAAGATCTATATGACAAAAAAAAAACCAACAAAAAAACAACAAAACCCAATTAAGGTCAACTCTTCCTGATGAAGTTGGAGAAGGAATTATATTTTTCTCATCGTTAACGACCTTGGTCCGTGTATATCTGCGTCCAATCGTTTTCGTTTTGGAAATATCAAAACAAAAACAAAAACGAAAGTGTTTTCATTTTTCGTTTTTGATTTCTTAAAAACCAAAATGAAAAACAAAAGTGTTTTCGTTTTTCGTTTTTGATTTCACAAAACAAAGAACGAAAAACAAAAGTATTTTCATTTTTCAATTTTGATTTCTCAAAAACTAAAATCGAAAAATGAAAGTGTTTTCATTTTTCATTTTTGATTTCACAAAAACAAAAAACGAAAAACGAAAGTGTATTCAATTTATCTTTCCCACACTGTTTAATTGTCATTCAAAAAATGACAATGTTGTCATTTGTCATTCATTTAAAGGTCGTTAAAGTATACATGCACAGCGGTTGTCAGATCAATATTATTTTAATCGAAGAAAATGTCGACGGATGCAAAAGTATTTATCAA
>JAASAO010002039.1:0-33091 GCA_017311375.1 Mytilus coruscus | reverse complement strand
CATATGATATAACTTATTGTAAAATGATACATGGAACAATAGAAGTGCTGCAATTTTAAATAGGAGATGATATGGCAGATATAAAATTTGACAAGGTAGCAGGAATTTAAGAGAGAAAGATAGTAGTATTACATTTACTGGAGATAAATCAGATATATTTGATGATTCAGGTTCAGATTCCTCTAAAGGTTTTACTTCTGGAAAGATTGTTTCAGAGCTTAATTCTGTAATTAAGAGATTTGGAAATAATGGTAGATTTAGACTTGATCCTGCTAATAATCATCTACACTATGAAGTGTTAGAACAAGGAGTGTGAGAGTAAGTTTGAAATGGGAGGTTCTGCGTATGTAGATGTACTATATTTCTTAGCTGGAATTAAACCTAGCGACACTAGAGCTGGATATGTTTCATTATTCGGTAAAAAGAATGGTGACATTGTGCGTCCTAGATTCGCAGATGATAAAGGTAATGAATTTGGTTTTGTTGTTTATGACGGACTAATCATAAATTGATATATCGTACAGATGACGGAATATTGAAACATATTCCTGTTGTTTATTCAGATAAGGATAATAGCTATGACTCGCTAGACGAAGTGCAATATATCGGAGAAGTGAACGTTAGCAAAGTTGGTAATAAACTAATTGTTGAGGTTTTAGGTTCTAAGGATACAGGAGCTGAAATAGTATCTAAAATAGATTCACAACTAGGCACAAGTGATTGGCAAAGTGGAGGAGGTTCTGTATCTCCAGGAGAAAACTTTAGAGCATACTATGGGTTCTATCATTTAGGAACTATAACTGAAGCTGAGGTTAAGAGATTACCTTCTAGTATTATAAACGATCCTATTAATACATTTAAAGGCACACAAGGTAATCCACCTAATTACTTCTATATAGTAATGCCAAAAGCTAAGGTAGATATGATACATTCTGTAGCACAGAGCCCATCGTTATTGTCATCCACTTGGATTCACGGCACCATAACAATAAACTCAGAAGAATGGGGATATTTAAGATCTCCTAGAGTAATGTATGATCAATCAGTAACCTTTAGAACAATAAAATAATGGCAGAATTAACAAATAATACACCAATACAAGACCTAATCACTCCTGGTAATGATTCCAGAAACGATTGGAATACTCATTACGCTAAATTTGGTGCTGGTGGGTTTGAGATAGTAAATACAACAACAGACAGAGATAATATAACTTGACAGAAGAGTAGACAAAATGGTTTATGTTAAATCAGATACTAAGCTATATATGTGGAATACTCAAGGAACTTGGTCAGAAGTATCATTAGGTAATGGAACAGTGCCACAATCTTTATTAGATGAGGTAGCTGCCAATAAGAAAGAGTTAGATAGGTTAAAACACATACTAATAGCAATATAGATGTATATAGATATAGAGGTCAAGAAATACCAGATTTACCACAAGGTAAACATAGTTATTATATTTCTTTATATGCTATTACAACTAAACTAAAGTTCTTAATTTACCTATAAACGCAATTGTAGATACAGTTGTTTGTATAATGAATAATGACGGTAACGATACTGTTAAATTCAGTCCTAATACAGATAAATTAGATGGTTCTAATGTTGTTACAAGTAATATACCTCCTTATAGTGTATGTTATTTAGTAAAAGTTGCTGATGGTTGGGCAACTGCTTTTAGTGGGTTATTACCAGCAAAGGTTAGTAGAATATTACCTCAAATTACAAAACAACTTTCTACACAATTACATACTATTGATGAAATACAAGCAGCTTTAAAGGATCATTTACACACTTTTACGGAAATTCAGACAGAGTTTGCAAATCAATTACACACTCTTACTGATTTAGAAAGAAATGGTTTCTTGAAGCAAACTATGCTATATGGTTATTTAGATTCTAAAGCAGTTCCTACTGATATTTCTTGGGTAATTAATCAAGCTTTACTAGAAGAACCTTTAAATCTTCCAGCAACTAATAAGGAGATAAATACCTTTGCTTTAGCTATTCCTGTAGTGTTAGAACCTTTACTTAAAGACTTGAAAGTAGATAATACTTCCAAAGTATTTACTTCAAGCTATTTTACAGGAACAGGAGTAATTCCAAGAAAAATATTGATTGTTGATAGTTTAATTGATTCTAATAGTAATCATACTATTAAATTCGATATAGGTATTACAAAAAGTACTACAGGTACTGATATAGAAATAGTAGGCGATGATGATACAGACATTAATATAGGATTGATTCATTAGAATTTCCAAGTTCAATTGTAGAAGTAGACCCTTCGGAAAATACAAAAGCAAATATAAGACCTTATATTACGTTAAGTAGTCCAGCTAATTCAGAAGAACCACAAGCACAAGAGATTAAATCTACCTCGTTAGAAGTATTACCTCCTTTAAAACTATGGAGCGATCCAAATAAACAATTAGGTGCTTTAGTCGAAATACCTCATTTAACATATGAAAAACACCATAATCCAGGCTTTTAGCTTATTTACCTTATTCAGAACAACTATTAGGAATGAGTACTGATAATGTGGGTAAATATAGAAAAGGTGCTTTATATTTAGAGGATATAGTAATAGATGCTGATGGAATAGGTATTACTAAAGATAAAGTAAATAAAACTTATGGAATACAAGAGTATGATGGTTTAGATCCTAATATTACTGATGGTACAGATTTCTTAATAGATTTCTTTGCCTCATTTAAAGGGCAAGCACATAATAACGGATATATCAGAATAATGCTTGTTAAAAGAGTGCTTCCCAGCTGACGATATACACGATACTTATATTACTGATAAGGATAAAATCTAATGGCTTCTGAAAGATATTACCGAAAAGGTGAATATTTAGAAGACTTACAAGTATTGGGTATTGTAAACGCAAAACAATTAAAAGAATTTAAATGTGTAATCGTTACAAATATAACAGGTGGTGACATTTATTTGAATGACAAAGAAGATGGTTTGACAGGTTTAATGATTCAAGCATTATCAAGTAAAGAAAAACAGGTCAAGCATTAACACAATTTGAAGCAGACACACAACAGGATATTAATTTTACACAATTATACTTAGGTGAAGATAGAGCAACCTTATCATACGCTTTAGGTGAAGATATACCGTTTAAAACTAACCCTATTGGCTCATATAACGATTCTTTAGACGGTTGGGGATATTATGCAGTTGCACAGAATGGATTTAAAGTAAAGGATAATTATGTTGAGATAGACAATGATTTTAATATTCACCATATATTTAATTCTGATGAAACTTATGCTTTGAGAGGGAAACAAGTTAAAGTTACTACAGAGTTAGTTAATGCTCAAGTAGCTTATACGGTTGCTTTAGTTAAGCATACAGGAACACCTAATCAATATGATCCTGATATTTTAAAACAAGAAACCAATACGCTCCAGTAATGGAAAGCACTTGGGAAATAGTCGATAGAAATATTATTAATCAAACATCAAGTCCTGATTTTCATACTAATGTACATAATTTCACAATTCCGATAGATGCTATAAATTATGCTATAGTTATATATCCAGAGTCTGATTTCGAAGTGCAGAGATAAAATTAAAGCAATTAAAAATAGATGTGTTAAATCCTTTCAATGCTTATTATCTACATTCTACTAAGAAATTAGATGAGATACATTTATTATTCGATAAAGAAAAGCACATTTTGCAATGGATAATCAAGGATGGTACGGATTAAGATACATTATCAAATAAACCTTTACCAATGCCTATAGGTTTATATAAGGAAGGTAAAGCTGCTATTTCTATAGACCCTAAAATTAACGTTATACCCGATTCTGGTGCAAGAGGAGGAGAAGGAGCATTTCTATTTAATGACGATGGTATAGTTACTATTAATTCAAGTTTTAGAATATTTAACGAAAATCACAAAAATATAATTCAAGATTTTGGTATTCAAAAGTTGATTCAACAGGATTAATATTTACTAAAATACCTGAATCAGAATTTGATATATTAGCAGAAGCAGATTCTGAAAGAGTATTAGCTAAAATGCCTGAATTTACCATAAATGTACAAGCTGGTGATAGATTAGCTTTATTTGGGCAATCTGATATATTAGACGGTGGTTATATTCAGTCTAAGAGTGCTAATATGCCTATGATTGATACTTATATTACTTTCAAAGAAGTTGTAGCATCAACAAGTGATTGGAGTGGTACAGGAGTAGATTTATCAGATTTAATATAATTCCAAGCACAACTGAATATGGTATTTATCAGTTTTTATTGAAAGATCATATAGATATTCCTTTAGATATTCCAGAAGATGTACAAGCAGCAGTAATTGCAGTGCAATCTCAGGATTTAAATACTCAAAGCATACGCCCATTACACTCATATGACTATATTTATGATATTAATACAAAACGTTCAGTTTTGACTTCGGAAAAGTAATCTCTGGACAGATTATTATTCAATTCTTGTGTAACTATGGTAAGACACGATATATTTAAACAAACCCAATTAGAGCGAAAATGGTTCATCCCTATACTAGCAGATCAAGAATTTGTTAGTATAGATGGATTATTTGATGAAAATGATAAAGCAACTTATGTAGCATACTCACTATCACAAGATAATGATAATATTATTATTGATTTGGATTTGATAGTTATGCTGGATCAGTTAAGTATTCATATATAGATAATTCTAGAATAGAAGTAGATAATACTGATATAGTTAAAATTAAAGGTACTATAGATGATTCTATTCGTATTCTAGAAAACTAAAGATAAATGATAAAGGAGTTGAGAAAGTGGCTTATAAGCCTTGTGAAGCTTCTATATTATATTCTGAAGATGAAATTACAATACAATTCTCGAAGCCATTCAGTGGAATTGTACTAAAATAAATATTAATATTAACATTTTAAATTTAAATTATTATGGCAAAAGCTTTTATGTAGACCTTGATCTACAAAATAACAAATTAACTAATATTGCTAATGCTACAGAAGCAAATGATGCAATAAATAAATCACAAATGGATGCTTTAGAAGTAGCAGTTAAAGCTTATACGGATGACAAAGTATTAGGTTTAGGTGCATTCGTTGATAAAGTTGACCCTAATAATGGTATTCCTACCACAGGTTCTGGTGATGGTGGTTCAATAGACAAGCAAGATTATTGGTATTTTACTACAGGAGGTACTTTTATTGGGTGTAGATGTATATAAGGGTGATAAACTTATGGCTTTAGTGTCGAACCCTGATACTACTGATGATAGTATATCAAATACTGACTGGGTTATTCTAGAAAATCATTCAACAGCAGATGATAGATATGCTATTTCTAATGTAGCTTTAGTTGCAGGTGTTGAAAAGGTTATCTCTCACAATTTAGGTCAGAAATATGTACAAGTATTAATTACTGATACTTCTGATAATGTTATTGATGCAGGTATCAGATTAATAGATGCAAATAGCATTGGAGTAACTTCTAATAGCAATGTATCAATTAATGGTATTGTTTCATTATAATCTTCAAAAAGATTTTATATTCTGTAAGAGGGTCAATCAGATCCTCTTTTTATTTTAAACCATAACAAAATGAAAAAATCTGTATTAGTTATATCTATAGTATTGTATTTCCTTTTATCTATAATCTTCCAGTTAATAGATATAGATACCATGAAAGCTTTATACTTCATAAAAGAACAATTTTAATAATTGTTTTAGCATGGTTTGTTTTAAGTAATTCATTTAAAAGTGAGTTAATATTCTTGATGTATTCCGTTATATTCTATCAGATTATAAAATTATTATATATTTGATATTCTCATCTTCCCATGGGTTAATATTTATTGTTATATCTGGGATAATTATCATTGTTACTAAATTATTGTTTTCTAAAATAAATTGTAATATAGAGCTATTATAACAACGTTTTATATTTAAGGCAGTATTTAGTTATACTTTTTATTTTTTGTGTCTTAGAATAGCTTAAAATAGTTATTGTTTGACAAATCTTGTGATTATCCCTTACTATTATTGAAACAGGGAGAAAACCTGATGTAAAACTTAAATTTAGTAAAATGACATCTAAAAAAAGGTTCTTACCTAAGAAAAGCACCAAAAGTTTAGATAAAATTGGAGCAGCACATTGGGTAAAATTAACAAAAATTGTAAAAGAAAATAAAGGAGAAGTTTCTGATAGTAATTATTTATTAATAGAAAAAGCGTGTATGTTACATTCTTTATGTATTGATTCACAGAATTGTGTTAAGAAAGAGGGGGTTACTTTTACAACAAAAGGGGACAAATAAGAGCAAATCCAGCAGCATCAACATTGAATGTTAGTATTAAAACATATTCTAATATTTTAGCTGAGATGATGTTAACAAGCAAATCTAGTCGTGTAACTGATAGAGTAAATGAAGAGAGGAAAAGATAGTATTAGTCCTCTTGATACTCTTGTTAATAATTTTAAATAGGTTTTTATTTTTCATATTTTTATATTTTATGGTTTACAAGGTGGTATGGGAGAATCACTTAAAAAGTCTCCTCTATGTTCGTGTAGTATAATGGTTTATTATTCTGGTTTTGTAATCCAGCGATGTAGGTTCGATTCTATCACGAACTCTAATAAGTTGATTGTATAACCTTTTCAAAAACAATATGACTGATAGGAAAGACTAACAAATTGCCGATTGGTGAAATTGGTAGACACAGCAGACTTAGAATCTGTTACCTAAAGGTGTAGGTTCGAATCCTACATTGGGCACTAATAAAATGAGAGCTTATCCCGTAAGTGGTAGCGGTGCAGACTGTAAATTTGCTGACTTAGGTCTCGGTGGTTCTGACTCCATCAGTTCTCACATTATTATTTTGCTCATCCTACCATAATTGAAGGAAGGAGCTTCAAGCTTGGTAAATCAAGATATTTATTTAAGCTTTGCAAAAATTAATGGAAGGTAAATTCAGAAGGTTCTGAGCTAGTCTTGAAAACTATGCGTACTTTAGGTATCCTCTTCAAGTGGGTGCTTTCCGCAGTAAGATGGTAAAATGATTCTAGGCATTTAAATAAGCCCTATGATATTGTTTCATCTTGTTTGAGATACTTTGGCGGTATTCGGTGGTAAAAGTCGTTGCGGTCATTGTATCTCTTACTCTAATGGAAGTGTAATCTACAAGGTGTAGAACTTGTTTGCTAAACAATGTGTACGATATATCGTATGGGGTTCGTTTCCTCACGTTTCCACAATATATCCATCCAGCCTCTTAACAATGCACAATGGATGGATTTTTATTTAAACTAAAACGATATGAAAGAATTTAAATCATTACCAGAGAAAGTTCAAGAATATTGTAATTACGTTCTGAATAATAAAGAGTTTTCTGGAGATTTTCAGATAAAAGCTGTAGAAAGATTTTATTTGATCTTAAACGTGACGATTTAGAATTTAGAGATCATCATTATTATAAATGTGAAAAGTTTATGGAAGCAGTTCCATTATGGGATAATCCTCATATAATGGTGAATCTTTTGCCATTTCAGTCTTTTCATTTATATAATATACTATCTATTTTTAGAAAGGGTACAAATGAAAGAAAATATAATACTAGTTATTACAAATAGCAAGGAAAACTCTAAATCAGCTTATTCAGCTCAATTACAGTTATTCATGTTATTATTAGATGACCCAGAGGATTTAGAAAAATATCACCTGGTAGACAAGTATTTTGTTGTGCGAACTCAAGAGAGCAAGCAAAGATTGTATATAGCCATGCTACTGGATTTGCTAAAGAGTATGATCCATTACAAAAGGTTTTAAACCTAGAACAAATAGTATTGTTTTAGATAATGTAGTTTTCTTAAGGTCTTATCCAGTTCTCCTAAAAGTAATGATGGTTATCTTTGTTATTTTGGAGTATTAGATGAATACCATTGTGCAGCAAATAGTTCTATGTTAGATGTATTAGAATCTTCTACAGCATCAGCATTAAATTATCATATAATGATTATTACTACTGCTGGATTTAATTTAAATGGTCCATGTTATCAATACAGAGATGTATGTGCTGATATTTTAGATAATTATGAAACTAATAATGATGGTGATTCTATATTTGTATATATATTTGAACCTAATGAAGAAGATGACCCTAATATAGAAAGTACATGGAAGAAAGCAAATCCATCATATGGTATAATCGTAATGAATCAAGTATCCAGAAAGCTATGAAAAAGCTAGGCTTTCAGGAAACTATGGAAACTTTAAAACAAAGAATCTTAATTTATGGTGTGGTTCTGAAAGATCTTGGTTATCTAGAAGTGATTGGGCTCAAGGTAAAAATACTAAAATTAAAATAAAGGATTGTGTTGGTTTAAAAGTGTTATTTAGGTATTGATTTAGCTGCTACACAAGATATTAATTGTATAAGTTATATTTTCCTAAAAATGAATATAATCCTATGGATGGTATTATAACATTTACTTATTCATGGATACCAGAAGAGACTTTAGAAAAAGACCAGAAATATACAAACGATGGGTTAGAAATGGTTGGTTAAAAACAGTACCTGGTAAAACTATGGATTTTGAAGTTATCTTTAATAAAATAAGGGAGATTAAATCTTTAGGTATTTCTCCAGAATGTATATTATTAGATGAGTGGAATGGTTTTACTTTAAGAAAGTTACTGGAAGATGCTGATTTTGAAATAGTTAATCACAAACAGTCTAATGCAGCATTTCATAAACCTACCACATCTTTTGAAACTTTAGCTCTTAATGGCTAATTGAACATGATGGTAACCCCATCATTCAGTGGATGATTAGTAATGTAACTATTAGTTATGATAGGCATGGAAATCAAAACCTGATAAAAATAAATCTGTAGAAAAGATTGATGGTGTTATTTCTAATATCCAAGCTTTTGGTGGAGCAATATTTGATTATGAACAAAGGGATGATTCTCCACAATTAACATTTATATAATGAACATAAAAAACGTTTAAGAGAATGTTCCAAAGAAACCTTCCAAACAATGTTTTTGATTTCAGTGAAAGTGGTAAAACTTCTTCAAATATATCAGCAGATATTGGAGAAATAAACCAATTACAAGTATCAACAATATTTAGATGTGCTACACTTATATCAAATAATATAGCACAGCTTCCTTTAAAATCTTATATTCGAGATTCAAAAGGATTTGGTACTGAAAATATCAATTCTGATATTGAGGATTTACTTAAAAATCCTAATAAAATTGATACAATGACTGATCTTATTCAAAACTAGTGTACAGTACTATTAAGAATGGTATTGGGGTTATTGAAATTTTAGAGATGATAATTATAAACCTATTGAATTGAGGGTTGCAGATCAAGTATCACAACTTCCTGATCCTGATGATTATGATTTTATCTATACTATTTCAGATATTTACGGAACAAGAAACAGAACATCAAGAGATGTTATTGTTATTAATGGAGTGATGAATAGTACTTTCAGTTGTACCTACTAGTATTTTTATTGTGCTGATAGTGTATTAAAATTAGGATCTTTAGCACAAGATTATTTGAAAAAGTATTTTGAAGATGGTTTATTTTCTGATGGTATTTTATCAGTGATGGTAAACTTACAGTAGAACAAAGAGATGCTTTACGTACAGAGTGGAATAAGAATAAAGGATTATTCAGTAGATCTACGCCTATATTATCTAATGGTCTTAAATATCAAAGTATAAATCAAACACCTACTGATACAGATGCTTTAGGTATTAGAACATCAGCCATTTCAGAGATAGCTAGATTCTTTGGTGTACCACTTGAAAAGTTGAATTTAAAGATAAATCACAAAGGTTGACCCAAGAGAAGATTTAACTTTTTTACTGATTGTTTAAGTATTTACATCAAACAAATAGAGCAAGAATTTAATAAAAAGCTTTTATTCATTAATTCTAAGCATGTCTATTTTAAATTCGACACAAGTTATTATACATCTATCAGTAAAGAATCTGCTGAAAGGATTAAAGTTTAGTTCATATTGGAGTACTAACACCAAATGAAGCAAGAAAAGAACTTAACTTACCACCAGTAAAGGTGGGGATGTTTTTATATGAATTATATTCCTTTAGAAGATACATCAAATCATTTTAATAAAGACAAAAATAATAAAGACAAAAATAAAGAGTAATATGAAGAGAAGAAAGAGGATTAAAAGGTACAGTATCTATCAGTAAAGGAGAAGATAGAGCAATAGAAGGATATGCTATTGTTTTCAATAAAGAGTCTGAAGACTTAGGTGGATTTGTTGAGATTATATCTCCAGATGCAGTAGATGATGATTTATTTAAAAGATCTGATATTAAAGCTGTATTTGGTCATTCAACAGAACAAGTACCATTTGCTCGTAGAAAATATGGTGAGGGTACATTAGAATTAGAAAAGCGTGAAGAGGGAGTTTGGTTTAAATATATAATGCCAGACACAGCTTTAGGTAATGAGGTATTCGATGCTGTTAAGAGAGGTATTTTAGACTCAAATAGTTTTGTATTTACAGTAGCTGAAGGTGGTGAATTATGGAATGAGGATACAAATGGTAAAGTAATAAGAACTATAACAAAGTTTGAACAACTTTATGATGTATCAATAGTTGTCACACCAGCCTACTCAGATGCGAAATTAGACGACATCGTTGACAAGAGGGGCTAGAGTCCTTACGTATTTTAGAAAAGGAAGAAAAGGCTTATAGAGCCCTTATGCTCCAAGTCGATAAATTTAAAACAAAATAAATGAATTTAAAAGAACTTTTAGAAAAAAGAATCACTAAGTAAAAGGTTCAATGAATTAGTTGATGCGAAAGAAACTCGTAACTTGAATAAGGAAGAGCAAGCAGAAATTGTAAAGCTATGACTGATCTTGATGATTTAGATGAGAAAATAACAGAGGAGGAAGCTATAGAAGCTAGAAAGCTTAAAAGCAAAACTAAAAGAAGTAAAATAATTACAGAAAACAAAGACAATATGGAAGAAAGAGAATTTTCTATGGTTAAAGCGTTAAGAGAATACAACAAAGGTGGTATTAGTTCTTTAACTGGCGTAGAAAAAGAAGTACATGAGTATGCTACTAGACAAGCTAAAGAAAAAGGCATTACAGTATCTGGTCTAGCTATCCCACAAGAATTTTCGAGGAAGAGATATTGTTTCAGCAACAACAGCTGGTAAAGGTGGTGAAGCAGTGGCTACTAAAAGATCACAATGAAAGATCTTTCTTATCCTAAGACTTTGCTAGAGAAGCTGGTTGTCAAGAGTTAACAGGTTTAAAAGAAAACATTTCAGTACCTATTTTCTCAACTGGTGCTATTTCAACATGGAAAGGTGAGAATGCTAAGCTTTCAGAAAGTGCTGCTGCTACTAAAAAGTAAAGTTAGAGCCTAACAGATTAGGTACATTTTACCAGTATCTAACCAATTCTTGTTACAAGATTCAGTTGGAGCTAATCAACTTATTTTAAGAAACCTACAAAAGCTCAAAGACAAGCTTTAGAAACAGCTATCTTATATGGTACTGGAACTAACGACCAACCATTGGGGTTATTTGTTAATAGTGAAATCAAAACAGTTAGTTTAGGTACTAATGGTGCAATTAGATTGGGCTAAAGTTGTAGCCTTAGAAACAGAAGTAGCTGCTGAAAATATTGACACTTCTAATTTGGTGTATATCACTAACTCAAAAGTTATTGGATCATTAAAACTACACCTAAAGATGCTGGTTCTGGTATTTTCCTTACAGATGGTAAAATGATTAATGGTAGAAAGTTAATTGAAACTAACCTTATTAAATCAGATTTAAGTAAAGGTTCTGGTTCTAAGCTTTCAGGAATGATTGTTGGTACATTTGATGATTCAATTATTGCTACATGGGGTGGTGTTTCTATCAAAATGGATAATAATTCAGCAGCAGTTGCAGCTTTAGGAGAAACTGTTTATACAGTTGAATCTTACCATGATTTCAGTGCTGTAAAACAGAGAACTTTGTAAAAGTGGTTGATATTAAAACAGTGTAATTTCATATACTATTCAATATTTAAAGGGAGGTTTGATTCTTCATTCTTCCCTTTTTAAAAATTAATAATCATGGATAAATATTTAAAACTAGATGAAGTCAAAGTTCATTTATCTATAGATTGGGATGATGAGGATTTGTATTTAGAAAGTTTAATTGAAGTAGCTGTAGAATATCTTCAGGAACAATATGATATTGGTTTTGATTTAGAGATTCAGAAGAGAGGCTATTTACCTAAAACTTTAAAACATAGCCTATTACTATTAATCAGTGATTTGTATGAATATAAAGGGACAGTTGTAGATTCAAGGTTTTCACCTAAATCAGTTAATGCTGTAAAACGCTTAATGGATATTTGGTATAAATATTAATGAGGTATCGTTTAAGTGAGTTTGTTGAGTTCAAGGAATTAAAACAAACTAGAGATAAAACTGGTGGTACAACTGATACTTATGAATTATTCAGAAGATGTAAAGCTAATATTAGACCTTTAAGAACTACTGAATCTACTGAATTAGATACTACAGTTCAACAAACAAAATATCTTATCTATGTAAGGTACAAGAAAGGTATTGAAAATAATATGCAAGTAGAATACAATGGTGATATATATGAAATCATCAGTCTAATTACTTTAGATAAAAACACTGGTATGAAATAACAATACAAAAATAAATAAATAATGAGTGAGATTAAGTTTAGTGGTTATAGTGAGATGCTCGAAGCACTCAAAAAGCTACCTTCATTAAAAACTCAAAAGAAAATTGTTGTAAAATCATTTAGACAAGCTGTAAAACCAACTCTTAAATCATTAAAAACAATTAGCTCCAAAGAAACTGGAACACTATCAAAATCACATGGAGTAAGATCAAAGGGATGGTAGTATCAGTTGGCTCATTAAGAGCGAAAGGGGTGGTTTAGGACATATAATTAATTTTGGTACTAAAAGTAGGCATACAAAACATGGAGCTAATAGAGGTAGTATTGTAGCAATGGGTTACTTCAAAAGGCATGGAATAATAATATATTAAGTATGCAAAGAGACTCTCAAAAGGGTATAAGTGAAGCAGTGGTAAATTATTTCAATGAATTAAAAAATAGAATAATGGTAGGATCAATAATCATAGACTTATTTGATAAATCTCAAAATTAAAAGATATATTCAGTGATAGAGTTTATCCATTAATAACACCAGATACTAATAAGATAGAATCTAACACAGTTATTTATGGAATAGATAATATTACTCCAAACGAAGAAACAAAATTATCAGTAGTTACATTAAATGTTACAGTAGCTATACGAGTTATAACAGATAAATATCTGATTTAGATAACTCAACTAAAGCAATTATAAAGGAACTTAGTGGAGCTAAAGGACATTTTGGTGATATACGTTTAATAAATGTAAAATTAGAATCAAGTAATGATATATTTAATTCTGATGAAAGGCTTTTGCAAATGATATGAGTTTCAATTTTAAAATAACATTAAATTAATATAATATGGCAAGTACATTACATACAGGAAATGACTCTATTGAAATGGGTTATCAATGTATCCTTACAATAGGTGGTAAATTTATGGCTTTGGGTACAAACTTTGAAATAAGTGAAAGTGTTGAAATGGTAGAAACATCTACTAAAACACAGGTAAAGCAAAAACAGTTAAACCAGGACTAACAGAGTACACAGTTAGTTATGATGGATATAACGCTTTTAACGGAGAAGGTTTCCCAGACTTAAATAACGTTATTAGAGCAGCTAAAAAATTGATTGGAATACTCTTCCACAAAAGATTCATTTAATGAGTTTGGTACAGTTCAAGCAGAATACACATCTAACAAATTAACAGCTGGTTCAATATTATCTACATTAGGTGCTGATGGTATCCCTGTAGATGGAGCGATGTTTAATTATGGTTCTGGATATTTATCATCAGTTTCAGGTTCATATGGTCAATCAGATGCTTCAACTTATAGTGCTGAAATAAACGGTGTAGGTGAAATTGGTACATTAGCTATTTTAACAGATGGTCATGGTAAGGTAGCATCAGATGTAAAAGTAGGATATGCTATTTGCTCTTTGACTGATAAAGGATTAGTTGATGGTGATATAATCATAGGAACTAAAAATAATAATTAATAATAAATATAGGAGCTTAAAAACTCCTTTTTAAAAAGAATAACATATGATAAACATAAAGACATTAAAATTGGTGATAAAACATTTTCATACAGATTTAGTTTTAACACTATCAGACAAATCCAAAATGCTGGAATTGATTTAAACAAATTAGATAACCCTACATTTGAACAAATGGGACAAATAATCTACTTCTCAATTAAAACAGGAATGAGAAAAGATAAATTAGAGTTTAATCTAAGTCTAGAGGATTTTTGATGAATTAGATAATTTAGATATTAATGAAATCATGAAGTTATCTCTGATATATTTGGATCAGAACTTAAAGATAATATAAAAAAAAAATAATAAGCGATAACAACGAGGATAATATAAAGGGTTCTGAATGTAATACATCATCAGAGCCCTTTTCTTTGCTCCTCTATTAAAGATGGGATTAGGTCATATGGGAATGTCAGCAGATGATTTTTATGATTTAACCTATGAAGAGTTTACATTAAAATGTGAGGGTTACTCAGAGAAGATGCAACAAAAGTATAAAGACGATTTTCATAATACATTTTCTTATATACTCATTTAGGAGCTGTTAGTTTAGATAAAAGGAGCTAAATCATTAGATAAAGCTTATAAGAGATTCTTAAAAGAAAACTTTAATGATGGTAAAAGAAAGAAGTACCTAAATTATCTAAAGAAAAATTAATGGAATTAAAAGACAAGCTGAATCTTTCATAAAAAACAATAATAAATGGCAAAGAATAATTACTCAATAAGAGGATTTAACTTTAAATTCAAATGAATTTAGAAAGAGTACCCAAAGAGCTTCTGCTTCCTTAAAAAATTAGGGGCATTAGCACACAAGTTGGAAGTCAAATAAGAAATGCTTTTGCTGGAGTAGCTATTGCTAGTACATTAAGAAATACTATTAATGTATTTGGTAACTTTGAAGATGCTATGGCTAGAGTTAGAGCTATTACAGGAGCAACCGAGAAGGAATTTAAAGATTTAGAACGTACTGCAAGGAAGATGGGTAAGACTACTAGATACACTGCAACCCAGTCAGCTAAAGCTTTAGAATTACTTGGTATGGCTGGTATTTCAGCAACTGATTCTATTAGTATGTTACCATCTGTATTAGATTTAGCTACAGCAGCATCAGTGGAATTATCAGATGCAGCAGATATAGTTTCTGATGTAATGAGTATATTTAAAAGTACAGTTAAATAATATACAGAAGCTGTTGATTTATTAGCAGTTACAACTACATCAGCTAACACTACAATGCTTGAATTATTTGAAGCATTTAAATTAGGTGGTTCTACAGCATCCTCATTTGGTTTGAATTTAAAAACATCAAATGAATTACTTGCTTTAATGGCTGATAATAGTATTAAAGCCACAAATGCTGGTACTGGATTAAAAAATATATTATTAGGACTTAGTAAGGATGAAGCTTTTGCAAAGATTGGTCTTGATGCTTCTAAGTTAAGAAAAGAATTAAGAAGTGGTGATGTAACAAGGTTCATCAGAGATATACAAGGTGCTATGTCTAATATGTCTAAAGATGAAAGAGTTAATTTTGCTAAAGCAGTATTCGGTAAAGTGGGAATGAATGGTTTCTTAGCTATGCTTAATACAACTGAAAGTAGAGTTGATGAACTAAATAAGAAATTTAGAAACTCATCAGGGCAGCTAAGAAAATGGCAGATATTGGTGTAGGAGCTTGGAGAAGAGCTATAAATTCACTTAAATCAGCAGCAGAAGGGTTTTCTATTACATTAGTTTCAGACCAAGCATCTGGTGGTTTGACCAATATGGTAAATATCCTTACAAATTTTATAAGAGTATTAGAAAATGCAATTAAATATGTTCCATTGCTTTCAGTTGCTTTAGCTGGATTAGCCACTAAAATGTCAGGAGTGCTTTGGTAACAAATGCCTTTCAAGCATCAGTTGGAAAAATTAAATTAAAAAGTCTGTAAAAGAAATAGATAATTTAGGTAAACATCTAAAGTCATTTACAGGGTTATATGAGAACCAACAAAATTTATATGCTAAAACTTATCAGATACTTTTACAAAAGATAAAAATATTGAGGGTATAGTTGGTAAAAAGATATTACATCTTTAAAACTAATGCTAACGCTATAAAAGAAAACCAAACACAGTTTAAAGCATTAAATGCTCAATTAAATACAGTAAAAAAGGGAGTAAGGCTTATATTAAGACTGCTAATGGTATTAATACTGCAATTAAACGGTCTAATACCTTATATAAAGAGAGAGAAGTTCTAATAAATAAGGTATCAAAATCATTAGAAAAAGCGGCAGTAACAAATGAAAAAGCTAAAAGATTTTAGGTAAACAGGTTGGGGCTATAGCTTTTGGAAAAGTGGAGCTAGAGAAAGTGTTAGGAATATGGAAAACTATACTAATAGTATCAAAGGAGCATCCGCTGCTCTTGAAAAATATAACGCTAGACAAAAGATTGTCCAGAATAATATAAATAAATTAAAGAATGGTATTAAAAATGCTGGTACTCAATTACTTAATGTAGGTACATCAATGATTGTATGGACTGCTGCTTTTAATATAATTAGTAAAGTAGCAGGTGCTATTTCAAAACTTTATCATGAAGCTACAAGAGTAAACAAAGCATTAGATAAAACATCAGGTTCAATAGAAGCTCAGGTTGGAATATTAGATTCTTATTTAGGTACACTAAGTAAAACTCAAAAGGTACAAAGAATGGGATTACCAGATAAATAGAATAAATTCATTGTATGGTAAATATATTGGTAATCTTGATGCTGAGAAAACAAAATTAGAGGATATAAATAGAGTACGTGGAGCTATTGTTTCTAAATTAAAGCAAGAAGCTGTAGTTAAATTTATTATTCCTTTAAAGCAAGAGGTTCTGGAATCTCAAATAGGATTGTTAAATGATTTCTATGATTCATTAGATTCTTCTGTTCCAGATAAAGCTAAATCAGATTTTACAAAATTAGCAGAAAGTTTGAGAAAACTTAAAGGGTCAAGTGATATATTGAAAGAATTAGCTAAAGGTTTCTATCAAGTTAATGTAAAAGGTCAACCAACTACTGTTGCTAATAATTTTGCAAATGTATCTAAGGTATTAGGTAAAGGTGGTGCTGATTTAGCTAAATCACTTAAAATATCTGAGACTGCATTATTTAAAATGATATTAGCTTATACAAAATATAGTGATGAATTAGATAAGCTTATATCAAAAGAAAATTATTATCTAAATCACCAGAAGTGTCACTTTCGGGTATTATAACTTCTAAGGGTACTAAAACAGCGACTAAACAATTAGATAACATCACTAAAATAATGGGTAAAGCTGAAAAGAAATCTAGTGCTTTAGGATATTCTTTTGATAAGATGTATGATTCTGTTACAGGAGCTGGTATTAACTATTTAAAGAATTATGCTAGAGATCTTGCTAGTGGAAATAAAAGTATAAAAGATGCTTTCAATAAAGCTTTTCACCAGAAACATTAACTTCTGAGAAGAAGATATTTAGAGATTGGATTGCAGCATTATTGGTAAACCTAAAGATTTAGGTTTAGTTAGTGGTAAGGGTGATTGGTTAGGTACTTGGTTTAATAAAGCAATAGTTAAAACTAAGAAACCTAAAGCAGATTTAGGAGAAGCTATAAAGTCTTATACAGACAGTTTAAAGGAACTTAACTTAGTTAGATATATAGAAACACCTAAAGAAAATTGGTTCGCAGAAGCACTTGGATTAGAGGGTGAGCAAGCTTTAAATTATGCAGTTGATAGAGCTTATCTTTTATATGATCATATAAGAGAACAAATTAGAAACATAATAGCAGAAGGAGAACCTATCCCAGAAGGATTAACTAATTTGGTTAAAATAGCTTATGATGAAGTTGAAGCTGCTGAAAAGCTAAAAATGGCAGAAGTTTGGAAAACCTCTATTGTAGGTGCTTTTAAAAATGGTATTTCTTCAGCAGCTGAAGATATTGGTTCTTCTTTAGGTAAGTTATTTTATTCAAAAATAGAAGGGTAAATATAAAGAATCCATTCTCTAAGTTTGGGATAAAGATATTAGGATTTTTAGGTGATGCTTTAATCTCTATTGGTGCTGCAGTAATTACAGCATCAGAATTATTAAAAAGCCTTTGCATCTTTAACTACTAACCTTGGACTGCAGCTACTATTGGTGCTGCTATGATTGCTGCTGGTGCTGCTATGAAATCTTATGCTTCTGCTAAACTTTCACCAGGTGCTCCATCTAAAACTGTTTCTATGCCATCAGTAAGTTCTTCTGGATTTAGAGGTGGTAATGTTGCAATGATTGAGGATAGAGAATTTGGTAGAGTTGGTGTAGAAGGAGGAAGAAGAGATGATACTATAACTTTAGAAGTTAAAGGAGATGATCTTATGGCAGTTATAGATAGACAAACATTAAGAAACTTAAATTATTAATATATGAGATTTAAAGGAGAATTTTAGACATCAATGATATAATGTGGAGAGTAGAAATATTCTCCACTGATCATGGTGATTGAAGAGGTTAACACTAAGTGGAAACCCTTTACAAATAATTAGTACACAAAATAACATCCAGAACCCTATACAAGGAACAGGGGCTGAAATAGAATTATTGGTCACAGATAATGATGGTATATCTCAAGCTGAATATGAGAGTATATTTTAGCACCACCACAAACTGTAAAATGTAATATATATCGTGACAACGTTATTAAATTTATGGGATATATTGATTCTCAGCTTTATCAAGAGACTTTTATTAGTCGTCCATATAATTTATCTATTTCAGCATCAGATGGCTTAAAAGGGCTTAAAAACTATGAAATAAACCTTAATGCATTTGAATCACTGGATAAGATAATTGAGAAATGTTTAAGTAAAACAGGTTTAGATATTCCTTGTTATGCTATGAATACTATGGTTGGAGAAGATATGGAGCTTTATGGTTTATTTATTAAATCTAAAATATTCGGTGGAACAAATTATTCTTTAGAGGATTTAATTAACGATCAAGAAAAGTTTGTTTTCAATTAGCTCAATGTTCAAGGGAGCTTTTAAAAATAATTCAGCATATGATATTTTAGAGGAGTTTTAAAATCATTTAACTGTAAGATATATCAACAAGATGGTGAATGGCATATAGATAGAACCCAAGATAAATATCATAAGGGATATAATATAATGGAGATAAAACTATTTGGTGATGGTATCGACTCTAAAAAGATATTTAACTCTAAATTAGTTGGTGATGAATATAATCATCCTTTCGCTGGAAGAGGTCAAAAGTTGGAGGTTAATGCTCCATATGGTAAGCAAACTATTAGTGGGATTGATTCAGTTGTTTCTGGTGAACTTAGATTAGATGAGAATATAGTATTAGAAAACATTCCAGCTTCTAATGGTTTATTTGATACAACACAAGTTGAAATAGAAAAATGGTACAAATGTGTTAATAGTAATGGAGAGGTAACTCCTCATAATCCAGATATTTATTTTAAAAATGGTTATGCTCATATAGTTAATAATACTTCTTGTGATAACTTATTTCAAAGAACACCAGAGGGGTAACCACTCATTTAGAGACTAGATTAACAACAGAGGATCCTTTATTAATATATAAAAGATGGATCTCAATTCCTAATTTCAAAAAGAATATTACTTGATTCTATAAAAGTTTCTTTTAAATGGAGGTATGGAAGCAATATTGGTATAAATACAACAGATAATGAGTTAATAATTCCAGTTTCAATAATTATCAATGATAAGATTCATTATTCTTATTTTGAATGGAATGTTGGTGGATTAGAGCTTAGGTGGAAAAGAGGGTACTTATATATTTGATTTAACTTAAAGAATTTGGATTTAGTTCTACACCTAAATATAATTTTCCACCTACACAAATAGATGCTAAAGATAAAGTAATGATCCCAGCTCCTAAAAGATATATTTCTTTTAGGTGAAGCTAAATCTTCAACTAGATATTATTACGGAAATTGTGATCTATCTATAGAGAATAGTAGAAAAATCTAAATCCTAAAGGAATAGGTTTTGATGGTGGAATAAATGAAACTTTCCTGATATATCTTCAATAACAGTAGCTATTGGTTGCCCTATTGCAGTTAAAACAACAGAAAAACACTTTATTTTTCAAATATACCAGAAGGACCATCAGAACCTTTAATTGGGAATTTGATATAGGTGATATTAAAATTGATATAAGTGAGGATTCTTCATATGATAATACATATACTGGAAAACTTAATACAGAGTATTTAAGAGAAGCTCCTAGATTATCTATTAATTTATGGAATCCAGTAAGATCTGGTGATTCTCCACAAGAAAGGGATTGGTTTCAAGTGATTCAGCATGGGTAAATTTAAATCATAGATCCAATGTATATAAATACTATGGTAAATATATTGATTCTAAACAAATTGATAGAGATTCTGGTTTAGGTCTATGGTACACATTAAAAGATTTTAGAGATAATAATTCTTCGTATAATCAAGATGAAATAATATTAATGATTGGTGGAATTGGAATGAAGATATTACAGGTTTAGTGCCAGAACCTAGTTGGAAATTATATAATAGATTATGTACAATGATTATTAAAGATTGACTACATTATATTCAAATCCTCAGAACAAAATATCTGGTAAAATGATAGTTACAGACATTCTACCTTTTTCTTCCTTATACAATATAGAGGAAGAGATAATGTTCAATTCCTTTAACTTCTTTTAAATATGATGTTAAGAGAGGTATAAGTAATGTTAATTTTCATGAAATACAAAATGAAGATATTATAGTAATAGAGTAAAAGAAATATTATGAGTAAAGTATTAAGGGTGTCTAAAGGTTATATTCCAGGGGATAAACTCTCTGGAAGATATTCCTACTATAAGACCTAGTGTAAGTGATAAAGATTTTCACGATATAAGTAGAGAAGAGATTGATTTAGCTTTAGATAAAAGTTAGATAAAACAGCACAAGCAGTTGATTCAGCTCTTCTAGAGGGTTATAAAGCAGATTATTTTCTACCAAAGACAGGTAAAGCTGCTGATTCAAATCTTTAGATGGATTAGATGGTACACAATATGCTAGATTAGCTAATACCAATACATTTCAACAAAGACAAACATTTCTTGATGGAATTGATGTATTAGGTACAATGAATGTCAGAAATACAGAAGATGTGAAACATTTATGATAACTTAATTGAATTAAATAAAGGTGAAACTCAGGCAGGGGTAGCTGTTAGATGGGCTGGTATTAGTATAGACAGAGGAACTTTACCTAATACTTCTTTGGTATGGGATGAACAGTCAAATTCCTTTAGAGCAGGTTTATTTAATTCAGAGAATGGTAAAGTTGGTTCAGTTTCTAGTCAGAATATTGAATTAGTTGGAGGTACTACTAACCCTGTAGAGTTCATAGGAAGCTTTTAAAGCTATTTCATCCACCTCACGATAATAAAGTAGTTACAATAACTTCTTATGATCCTGGACTAAAATAGCTACTATTACAGGCAATATTTCTGGTGTTGATAATTCTTGGACTTGGAGAGTACTAACAGATAATGATTTACATACTATTCCAACTATTGAAGATAACTTAGTTAACGGTAATGGAGTTATCTGGAATGGTACAAGATTTACAGATGCTGGTTATCGTTGGGCTAATAAGAATGGTGATATTACACAAGATTTTAGTGTACGTAATATAACAGGACAAGATGCTCATTTTAGATCTATCTTAATTCATAATGAAAATGAAATAAATACTACAAATAAATACGGTATGTATTTAAATTGGAGTAATGGGGATAATACTAAAGATAGTTTTAGAGGTACTTATATAGGTAATGGAAAAGGTGAAAGTATAGCTGAATTTATAGAACAAATAACCTATTAGATTAAAAGGAATACAAGAATAGATCAATCAATTCATTCAAAAGACTATATATCTGGAATTACAGGCAAAGGATGGAATATTACACAAGATGCTGATGCTGAATTTACAAATTTAGCTATTAGAGATAGTTTAACAGTAAATACATTGGTTAATAATAAGATTAATGTTCAGAATGGAGATTTGATTGTTTCTGATAGTTCTAAAGTAATGTCATTAGGTAATAATGATTGTTTAATTAAAGAACAAGTATTTCAAGTAGGTGATACGGTTAGATGTTCTAAAACATTGGAGAAACTTACTATTTGAGAATATTAGCTATACACCAATACAAGTCATCCTGAATGGACTTATATTTCATATACTAAAACAGGCACAGGAACAATAGAAGTAGATGATTTATTAGTTCGTTGAATAGTGATATAGCTTCTAGACAAGGTTTATTATACTTATCTGGAATAAATGAATACTTAGATGTAGTTCATAACCAGAATACCAAAGTTAGATTAGGTAATCTTACAGGAATTAATGATAATGTTTTCGGACAACTCTCAGGTTATGGTTTATTTGCTGATAATGTCTATCTAAAGGTAAAATGCAATTAGCTGCTGGTTCAAGTATTTTTGAATGATGTAACTGGTGCACAAGATCAAATTAATGCAGTCAATCAAACATTTGATACATTCAATCAATCATTAAATTCTGTTAGTTCTACAGCTAATTCAGCTAAAACAAGTGCTACAAGTGCTAATAGTAAGATTGATGGTTTAGAGATTGGTGGAGTTAATTTACTTAAGGTACAGATTATGTAAATAATATTACAACTAATGTATATTTTCCAGCAGGCTATCCTAAATTAGAAAATGGGATTAGATATGTAAAACAAGGATACGCTTGAATTTTAACTTTTATAATTTTCAATTAGTAGTTGGTCAAGAATATACTATATCTGCTTTAGTAAGAGGATTAACAGGAACAACTACAGCTAGATTTGCTTTTAATTTAGGTATGAATGTAAGTATTAGTGAGTAACTAAGCAATGGAAAGAATCTCTAAACTTTTATAGCAACTAAAGCTTCTGTTGGGCTACAAGTACTAACTAATGGAGATGAAGTTGATTTCTCTCAAATTAAATTAGAAAGAGGTAATAAAGCTACTGATTGGTCACCAGCACCAGAAGATATTGATGGAAGATTGAGAATTTAGGTGTTAGAAATTTGTTGTTAGATAGTGGAGTTAGCAGAAGTAAGGCTGATATTTATTCACGAATATTATTTAAGTAATCCAATTAAAGCTGGAAAACATTATAGCATTGCAATTAAATGTAAATTAGGTAGTGATGCTGATATATTAAAGATATATAATTCAGGTGGTAATCATAATTTGGAAATATACCTAAGATAAGTAATAATACCGAAGTATATATCCTTAACAACTTCATACCGTCAGTAGATTCTAGTTCGATAAGAATATATGCAGGAAGTCCTGCTACTACTTCCACAACAACCATTGAGTGGATTAAATTAGTTGAAGGTGATTCTACTAATAAAGATTGGAGTGCAGCTAGAAGATGCAGCATTATATTCTAAAGTAGGAGGTACAACTCTAATTACTAATAATAAAATACGTACAAGTTCTAGAAGCTTCTGAAATCAGAAGTAATATTATCAACACTACTTATTTGAATGGTTTGTCTCTGAACTTTACTAAAGGTAAGATTGGTGGATGGGATATTGGTGCAAGTAGCTTAGTCGGAGGCAATATTGTTCTAGATAGTTCAGGATTAATATTTAATACAGATGATATGTGGAGTTTTGAAGCAGATGGTTCAGGACACTTAGCTAGTCAGAATATTAAATGGGATACAGCAGGTAATACAACATTTAAAGGTACTATTAACGGTTCAACTATCAATGGTACTAATATAAATGGTGGTTATATAAAGGGAGCTGTATTTGAGTCTAGTGATGATGATAATGCTATTTATATATCTTCTAATTTACAAGGATATGTTTATCCATCAATAATGTTAAGTCATAAAGGAAGTATTAAAACATGGATCAGACCAGATTGGGTTAAACTTCCAATGGTTGAATCAGAATCAATTAGTTGTACAAATATTTATACTAGCACCAATTGTTACTGAAAATATAAGAGGTAAAATGCAGAATTAGAGGATATAACTGCAAAGGATGTAACTGCTGATAGTTATAATGGTGCAATGATTAAAACAGGATCATTTAGAGCTATTCATTCAAGTGGGGATACAGTTACTTTTGATACTCCATTCCCTGGTGGTAATTTTATTGTATATATAGATAGAGATGATGTAAATCTATCTCAAGTAAAAGGAAATAAAATGGATTTCATACTGAATACCAATATCTTACAGTAGGTCAAACATATCATTATGTAGCACTTGGATATTAAAACAAACAAAACAAGCCTCTCTAGGTATTCTAGGAGGTAATTATATAAATAACAAACAATGAATGAGATAAAACAATTTTGGGAATCAGTAACTGGAAAAGTAATAACTGCTATACTTACAACATTTATTCTGTTTCTAGAACCATGGCTTTTAAGGGAGTTTTAGTGACACGGATATAAAACTAGAAAAGATTAGTCACCAGGTTCAAGTAAATACTGAAAATATCAAGAACAACACAGAAGCTATTAAATCTATCAGTAAAAAATTGATAAGAAATTAGATAGACTAACTGATGAGTTTATTACTTTAAGCGGTAATGTGGGATATATCAGAGGAAAAGTAGAAGACAAAATTAAAAAAAGGGACTCACTTAATTGTGGATCCCTTTAAAATTAAAAACAATATAGAAATAATTAAAACAATTATAAATTCTTAATAAAATAATAACCTTATATAAAAAACACCAACCTTTGATTTGGGTAGTGTTTATTAGTTTTTAATCATTTTTTTGTAGATTCTTTAATTAAACTTAAAGCTTTTCCAGTGGTTAAATTATAAATATCAATATCTAGCTCATTTTCACAATATAATCTCTTATAGCTTCTCTTAATGGCTTAATTCTTGAATCATAGTCTCCAACACCAATGTAACAAAGACGATTAAATTCAATCTCTAAATCTTCTAGACTAATATCACTACTTTGTTTAATAGTGATTTCTGTTTTACTTTCATATTTTTTGTTTTAAGGTTATATGACAATATTAAATATATTCTTTTTAAGTCCAAATAAAAAGGAGATATTTTTACAATACCTCCTTTGTTATTACTCTTTACCTTTTGTTTTGTAAGTACAGAGTAAACTAGATCCAAAATAGAATGATAATATCACTACAAATGGTGTAGTTAATTCTCCAGTTACCTTAAAAACAAATTCTGAGTACGTAGGATTGATTAAAATGCTCCTGTACCTAATAGTATCAAAACAAATAAACTGCCACTACACTCACTGCAATGTATCTTCTCGTTAAACTCCTTGCTGATGATTCATTTAGTGTTTGTTTATAAAACTCTAATTGAGATTTAACCATCTCTTTATTCATCTCAGCTTTCTTGTTGAGTAAATGATAAACCTCCAATACCACTTGCAATAGTATCAAATGTTTTTTGAACATCTATTTTCCCAAATAATTTTCTCCAAAATCCCATAAGTATAAATTTAATTATTATTGTTTTTAGTTTTATTTAAGTTTTTATTTCACTATTAAGTTTTCTAGTAAATTGACCATATGATCTATCAATAAAAATACTTTTCTTTTTCTCAATATACCTTAATATAGTTTCATAACTAAGAAATTTTGTTATTTGAAAATCTTCTCCCTTTCTATAATTATCTCTATCCTTTCTATTCGCTGTATAAAACTATTTAAGAATAGTTCTCTTCTATTACTATTGATATTACCATACAGATAATTAAAACGCTCTATGATTGTTTCTGAGTCTGTACAATTACTGATTATTTTATCAATTCTAAGACCAGGTTTTTTAATTTGAATGTATTTAATTCTTTTATTAATAAATCTTCATCCAGATTCTTTACCTGTTCTTCAGTAATGTTTTCTGAAATATAAAATCCTTTCTCAAATATATCTCTAATTACTTATTACACCAGATACTAAACTCTGGACTAATCCATCTTGCAAACTCTAAAGCTAACTCTTTACAAGCCCAAGTCCCTGAGGTCTAGAATCTGAATGATTACCTTTAACTATTATAAGTACTTGATTATCAAGTGAACACCCATTTTCGGACATCACTTTTAAAGCTTGAATATAATCTTTGTAGATTTTCTTTCTAAAATTTAGCTACCTTTCTACCATTAGCTTTAGCCATCTCTGTAAGGTTAATCATTTTACTTTTTATCCATTAATTGGAATGAAATATTCTGTCCTTTAAATTGTTCTTGTTTTAAATTCTTCATAATTTTATTTGTTTTTATATATTAATCTATATTTTAACTACCTTATAACCATAAGTTCCATCCCATGCTTTAACCATTATAAACTTACCAGCTTTATATCTATTGTAAAGCTTTTCATACCTAATTCTGTTACATATAATTCTAAACGATCTATAAAGTAACCATTTCTTGAAACTTGTTGTGATGGTATCGTTGCTGGTGAAACCAACCTTTAGATTTTCCAGTAGATTTATAACCTACTTCTAAGATCTCATCTTGATTAACTCTTTAAATCTTTAACTTCTTTGATGAATCCATCATCAATTAGTTTTGTAAGTTACCTCTTAATGATACTCCATTAAATTGAGCAAGAGATTCATTAATTGTCATACCAGTGATAAAATTATCAGTTAAAGTATTAATCTTTTTCTTTTCTTTAATCTCTATTGATTGTTCTTCAACTTTAGCTTCAGCTAACTGTTTTGTTCTTCTGAAACAACTAAAGCTTTTAATGCTGAAAGATAATCTTTTGGTAATGCTATCTGAGGTTTTTGATTTTGTTCTTTTAATTCTAACTCAGCCCAACGATCTATTATCTTTTCTCTTAATTTTGCATTATAACCAGATGCTAAAATTAAACATCCTTTTTTAGTTAACTGGTAACAAGGTCTTTTTTCACCTTTTTATCTTTATATTCAACCAACTCAAAATTGAGTTCGTTAACCCCTTGCTTTAGAAGTGACTGAATGTCACGTATTACATTGGCGTGTCTCTTACCTGTTACTTCTGCAATTTCCATTGAACTCATTGTTTCATTTCCTAATACTGCTAATTTGTTTTCATATTTTTGTTTTTAATTTATTTGTTTTAATATTAATCTTATTTTGCTGGGATAACTTTATATCCATAGTACCATCCCATGATTTTACCATGATAAATTTTCCATCAGTGTATCTTCTGTAAAGCTTCTTCATACCTAATTCTGTTACATATAAGACACGAGTATCAATAAAGTAAGAGTTACCACCTCTATCAATTTTTGGATCATTAGATTCAATTTTTCTTTCAGCAAACCAACCTTTAGATTTTCCTGTAGATGTATATCCAATTTCTAAAATTTTATCTCCATCAAAATCCTTCCACTGGTGAACTTCTTTTATAAACCTCTTCAATTAATTTTGAATATTACCTCTTAAAGATACTCCGTTAAATAATTTAAAAGCTTCATTTAGGGTATAACCTTCAGCAAAATTATCAGTTAAAGTATTAATCTCTTTTTCTTTTCTTTAATTTCTTTCTCTTTAACTTCAATTTGTTTTGTTGTGCTTCTATCTCAAGTTGTTGTTCATAAGCTAATTTTTAAAGATTCAGCAAATGTTTCTGGGACTTTATATTTAGCTGGTGATTGATTTTGTTCTTTTAATTGTTTTTCACATTCTATAAAATATCGTCTTGCTTGTTTTCCTTTTTTGATCTAGCTAACATTGAAAGTTCTTTAGCCATATTCAAAGAAAGGGCGTATTCTTTAGTTGGTCTACCCTCATTAGATTTCGCTAATTTTTAGCGTAACTAACAAAATCCTGATTTTCAATAAATTGGAAACTTAATATAATTTCTAACCCAATCCTAAAGTTAGATTTTACTTCTAAAACTCATGTAAATCTCTTGCATTAACAACTTGCTTTCCTTCTTTTTCTTCAATTTTAATTAACTCTCTCATATTTTTGTTTTTAATTATAATGCAAATATAATACTTTTTTAATTCTCTAATTATATTTTCTATTTATTTTAAAGTCATGGCTCAAAAAATACATGGTACCCTGTTTCGCCACCCATTAGACTCCTTATATCCATTAGGTTTTTAAGAATCATGGCTCAAAATATTATTCTCATTTAATGAAAAGATAAATATTTAGAAAGCGTTTTTAACCTAATTATCATTCAGGGTATGTAATTTTTATTTACTGAAAACCTTACCAAAACCCTTTTAAGTCTTTCTAAATACTCTTCTTGTTTTATTCTTTGTTGTTCTTTCTTATTAAGCCAATAGTTTTTACTCGTAATCTATCAGTGGACCATTCTTTAAATATACTGTATGACTCTTTTTCTTTTAAAAGGAATACTGGCATTTTCTATTATTTTATTGATGTAATAATATTCTTTTATTCCACGAGTTTTATGCTTCTCCATATATCTTCTAATGCTACGTAGAACATTTTTGTGTGGTTTACCTACTATATCATTAGCTATCTCCAGACTACTTACATTTAAGAGTCTTTCTGTTTCTTTTCTAAATTTTAATTCTTTAATCATATTTTCTATTTATTTAAATTAAGACCATAGCTCAAAAAATACCTACGTACTTGTTTCTCCTCCCATTATACCCATTGTATTTATTAGGTTTTTAAGAACCATGGCTCAAAAATCTCATTTTATTCACCTCAAATACTAAATATCTAGTAATACTAAAATTACTAAGAATCACTTTTTGCAGCATGGTGTTCTTTTCTAATATAGGTGTCCTTTTTACAAGTTGATAATAACCAATATTTAGAAGAGTTATGGTTCAAAAATTTGACAATCCAAATTTGGATTGGTCTATAACCCTTGTGTTTATTAGGTTTTTAAGAACCACAACTCAAATACTGAATATCCAGTAATACTAAAATTATTTTTTATCTATAAAGTGTCCTTTTTACAAGTTTATCCTTTATAGTTTATTTTTCGCTCTTTCTTCTGCTAATTCTTTTTCTAATTCAGCAATTCTTTTTGATTGTTCTATTTCTGAATTAACAACTTCTTCAACACCATCCATTTGAATTTTATATAAATCAACATAAGTAGATCCGTTTTCATTCTTTATAAATAACTTTTTTCTTTTAAGTTATTAATTAATCTACCTAATTTTTTTCTGGGATACCTGATAGTTTTGATAATTCTTTGTTAGTATAATTAAAACAAGAAGTTACAACATGAATATATGGCTGCAAAATAGCTATAAATTCTTTTCTTTAGTGTTTAATAACTTAGAATAAATAAATAACTTAGTAAATATCTCTGAATCTTTAGTAGTTTCTTCTGGGAAAGTAAAACAGTTATTTGTTACAAACATCCTTTAGCATCATTACCAGGTTTTAATTCTTTAATAATTAAACCACAATTAATAAGGTTATTTATATATTTACTAGCTGTGTTTTTACTATACCCAATAAGTTTTTAATTCTGTTATAAGTACATATAGCTTCACCAGTTTGTTTATTTTTGTGCATCTTAATAGTAATATACATTAAAACTTCTGGAGGTGTTAAATCGAAGTTTTTAATACTTTATCTCTAGGAACAAAATATGCTCCACCTCTTTTTCATTATCTTCGCTAATTGGTGCTTTTAATGTTTCTTCTACAATTTGAAAAAATCATTCTGTTTAAAATTTTCTTTGTTCATTTTTTTTGTTTTAAAATTATACAATTGAGGTTTTGTCCCTGAATTTCACTTAATAATAGTGCCATTAATACTGGAAGGTTTTATTATTTGATTGCAAATGTAATAATATTTTCTAATCAACAAATCTATTAATAAAAAATGGTCAAAATTGACTACGGTTATGGTCAAATTGAACTTGGGTATGGTCAAAATTGACTACGGTTATGGTCAAAATTGGTACCCTTACTAATCTTATATACTAATCTTATATATAAAATCTAAAAATCTTACTGAAGAGCTTTCTTTTTTGAAAAGAAACAAAATATTTATTTGGAAAACAAGTTTTTCTAGATTGAGTTTGAGAAATTATTTTTTCTGAAAGCTAATAGAAATAAAACCATATAGAATCTTCCAGCAAATATAAAAGAAAGAATTAAAACAAGAGCTTTCAGATAATATAAAAAGGATAAACTATTAATAAAGCATCCAGTAATAAATTAATAAAACAATTAATTCTTCCAGAAAATAAAATAGAATATAATAATATTAGCTACAACCAATCTCTCAGCTTATTATTTAATATATAAGAGACTTTATCCCAGAATATGATTAATTGTATCAAAAGTAAATTAAAGTAGCTTAAAATGGCTAATAATAAGTTTTAAGATAATAATAAGAAAAATAAATAATAACTAGATTTTAATAATTTTTATTATCTTTGTATCGAATAAAATAACATTAAAATAAAAATATGGAAAATTTAAAAATTTTTAAAAGGATGAGTTTGGGGTCGCAAAATCACCAATTTAAGATGATAGGCTGTGTACCCAAATTGAGTACGCAGGTTAAAAAGATACTAGGGGTCGTGAAACACGCTCACCACCCCAAGAGGACAAGCTAAGGAGCCAAATTGACGCTTTAGGTAATTGATAATGAACTTAAAATAGAGCTAACCCTTGATAATCAGCACCGTATATCTGATAATCAAGAAGTACTCAAAATAATCTTTTAAAAAACTTTAAACCACAACAAACCTTTCAGTAGTTATTACCCTATTATTAAGTGAAGGGGGGCAGAAATGGCGTAAGCTATATTTGAAAGTAAAAATATTTTCTCTACCTTGCTATCATTAACAATTTAAAACAAAAACATGAAAAATTTTAAAGAAACAGTAAAAAAAAAATGAGTATTAAAAGTTTTATCATTCTTTCAGTAACATCTGGAATAGTATTAGGTAAAATAATTTATGAGTTAATTCAAATTAGTTTATAAAAATAATTTAAAAAAGTTTAATATACCTCAAACCTTTTGGTCCAAAATAGACTATTATTAAGTGAAGAAGGAAGAAATCCTCAAAGTATTAAAATTAAAAAACAAAAATCATGGAAAATTCAAAAACAAAAAAATTAGAACTAAATTATTCGGAACAGAAGTATTTTATTGCCTATCAGATATGGGATTAAATCTACCAGATATAAGTAGAAAGATTGTCAAGATTGATAAATCAAACATTAAAGGTGGAGATGTTATTTATAACGAAGAAGATGATACTGTTATCCAGGAACCTTTATACGTTAATTTAGCAACTGCTAAGAAGATAGCTAAATACTTTTCAGAAGTCGCAGAAGAGTTACAACATTTACTATAAAAATAAAAAAGCTTTTTAAAGAGCTTTAATAAGTTAAAGACTGTGGATTAATCTCCATGGTCTTTTCTACATTTTAAGAATAAATAAAAATTGATTAATTATTAATTATCATTTCAGTATATTTTTATATAAGATTTGGTACATTTTCAGATGGATTCAAATCATTTTACTAACATTTAAAACAAAATTTATGATTTTTATACACTTAGTGTTTTATTTTTGTTTATAATTATCTTACTAATTGGCTATTTAATTGGCTATATTCATAAGACAATTATCTATACCAAGAGACAAAATAAGACAATAAAAACAAAGCAAAAGAATATTTAAACAAACATTTTAAAACCAGAAACATGAGTACATTAAAAGAAATAATAAAGTTAAAGATATGGATATTTATATTCTTCCAGAGGCTGAATATAACATATCAGAGATTAAAGATAACTACTTTAATGTTCTAACAAAGTCAGATAAATACATCAATACATTAGGGGTAACGTGGTTGATATGATAGATAATCTTGTAGCACCAATTATTGATTTGGATAGCTTAGATGCTACACAAAAGGGGTCTATTAGTGGATACGTTGCTTACCAGGATACAGAGACTAAATGTGATAACATTACATTAAATATTGATGGAGATCTTTCAACAATAGATAAAGATAACTCTTACATAATTATCATTAAAGAAGACAATAAAGCGTACACTGTTGGGGAATCTTTTAGGTAACAGAAGATAAGAAAAAGTTCATTTCCTTTAAGCTAAACATGAAACCAATATTTATAGTTTAAAATCAACTAAAAAGAGATTTGGGTTCATCATTTATGATAATCTTTATTGATGTAATTAAGAATAGTACTGACATTTTAAAAATATTTCTTCTCAACAACCCATAGAGTATATACAAAGAACCATATAAAGATAAAGATGAAAATAGATATAAAACAATTAAACAAAGCGATAATAAAAACTGATGCTAAACTTAGAGCTAACCTAAGACATTCCAGCATGATAAGTGATAACTCAAACGATGCACAAGATATATTTCAGAATACTATAGAGTGGATACTATTACGTGTCAATGAGTTAGAGGTAAATGATAACACTGTTAGTAATCTTTGTTCTTACATTGAGGCAAAGTATCATCATAAGTTAAAGGATTACCATAAGTTTAATAAGGGTAAGGTGATTCGTTGTTCTAATGCTACATTTGATAGACAGATATTTGATGATGATGTAGAAGATACAGAAGCAGCACATAAGATTGATTTAAAAGCTGAGAATGTTAATAGATTAATTGGATTATTACCAGATAAAACAAAGAGTTATTGATGCTTGGATTTATAGTAATTACAGTAAGGCAGCAGCTGGTCGAATTAGGTATGCAAAGACAAACATTTGGTAATCATTTAAAAGATCTTAGATAAGTTAAATAAAATAATGGAGGAAGACAATGAGAGAAGTAGATTTTCAGA
>JAASAO010001176.1:0-34409 GCA_017311375.1 Mytilus coruscus | reverse complement strand
CAATGAAAATCGACAATCATGCATTCGAAATTAGCTCGGGATTTACCTAATTAGATAAAATTGATCTGACTGCTTATTGGTTACCTCTTCTACAGTGCACCAATTACAATCCAGGATTCGTGAAGAGTTTTTAGCGTGTTAGGAATTCAGGCCCTCGCAAGTAGGAGAGATTGATTACGGGGAGGGACTGAATTATTCGGGTTACAGAAACTCCTGATTAAAAGCACAACAAAACAAACAACTAAAACAACAAACTTTTAGCCAGATGTCAAACCATAATTCATCCCGTTTAAGCCAAGATTGATAAAGAATTGATAATGTGCAAACTTATCACTATTAAGTAAATAGATGTCGATGAGTGTTACAGTACATAGTATATCGTAATGCATTACAATTCGCGAAAGATGTATTGTTTGCGATTTTTCATTTTCTAGTGGTTTAAAGAAAATACTACATTTTAGCATTGTAGTTTAATAGAATAAAACTGATCCTTAAATTGCAGTTAAATTTGAAACTTACCATGTTTTCAATACTTCAGTTTTTTTTTTTTTTTTTTTTTGTACAACTTTGGGTTTACCACAATGTTCTCATAAAATAAAAGTAGTGGCATGTGGTATACTTGCCAATGAGACAACTCTCCACAAGAGACCAACGAACGCGGATGTAAGCATTTATATGTATTGAACGGTCTTCTACAAGGAACAAAACCCACTACATAAAGTAAGCTTATCAAAAAGAGAGAAACAAGATTACAATGAATTAGTTAAAACGCGGCGACATGACAAAATGAAAAACATTTCAAACGAGAAAAGCCACGGCCTGATGTGATGTAAACGAATAGTGCTTACATACTGACATGCTTTATAACATTACTGTGATTAAATACCACATATATATGTATATAGAAATTGATAAGAAACTAAGGTTCCAACTAATGCACAATTTAACTCACACTAATTTGATTTATTTTTTTTCAGGCTAAATTTTAGTTTTACTTTCCTTGCGAATTGAAATACTAAAACATATTCAGGTTGAGCGTTTCCGATGAAGGTCAATCAAAAAAAAAAAAAAAACTATTATGACGCACCAATTCAATTCATGATCAACACTTTTAAGGTGGATCTGCTTACCCTTCTGGAGCACCTGAGACTTTCTCTGTTTTCGATGTTGTGTTTTTGTAGACTGTTGTTTGTCTTTTCGTCGTTTTCGTTTAATACAATGGTGCTTGTCAGGTTGTCTTCGACTCATGAATTTAAACTTCCTTTAGGTATCGTCCACCTCTCTCTGACGTGCTAGACCATTTCATTTTATTGTACAGAACTCAGCAGTATGACATCAATAACAACTCATCGCTTTTTTCAGTTAAAGGTTAAAATATACTAAGGGACTGATTGTAAGATCTCAAAGTTTGTTAAAAATGCTTTTGGTTTCGACAGTATTGTTGTACTGATTAGTTGGGTATTTCGACAAAGGCTTAGTCTATTAAACCAGTCATTCTCGTCCGAATTTTTTAGGTTTGTTTTCCTTATTTTTTCTGATTTCCATTTTTTTTTTCGTACGTTATTCAGCATTTATTTTGAAATAAATACTTTTTTTTTAATTTTTTTTCAGCTTTTCCTTTTGCTAACAACGACTGTATTGCTATTCAAATCCTCTCTGCTAAGACATTGAAATGGGATGACGAACCCTGTAGTACCGAATATCAATATATTTGCGAATTTCCGAGGGTTAGTAGGAACATTATTTCTGAAATTATTTGATAAAATTGAATATTTGTTGCATTTTATTTAAACAAAATCACTTGTCTACAGTCATTATCATGTACATGTATAACCAAAAATCAGTGTAAGAGTAATATGATTTTGCCTTTTTCCAAAAAAAAAAAAAACGAATTCAAACAAAGTAGTTAAATTATGAAATATATTAAAATGGACCATGCTATATTACTGAACTTTTTGTATATGGAAGTCTTAGATATGTAGTAATACTTTGATCAAGGGGATCTTTTGAGGAAACGATGGCATATCTCCTCCATAAAGGAACCAATCGAATGTGTTCAATGAATGAGACTTATCATCAGTATGTTCAATTAATTAGACTTATCAACAGTATGTTCAACGAATGAGACTTATCCTCAGTATGTTCAATGAATGAGACTTACCATCAGTATGATCAATGAATGATACTTATCATCAGTGTGTTCAATGAATGAGACTTATCATCAGTATGTTCAATGAATGAGACTTATCATCAGTGTGTTCACTGCATGAGACTTATCATCAGTATGTTCAATGAATGAGACTTATCATCAGTATGTTCAATGAATGAGTCTTATCATCAGTATGTTCAATGAATGAGACTTATCATCAGTATGTTGAATGAATGAGACTTATCATCAGTGTGTTCAATGAATAAGACTTATCATCGAATTTTTATTCACATAAGAAGCACGAAGGGCCCCATTTCGAGCACCTGATCTCACCCTCGGTTTTGGGTGATGTTCTTGAAAACTAAGTCTTTAGTTTTCTTTGTTGTTTTTTGTAGTCTTTTCATTGTAATTTCGTCGTTTTCGTTTTTCGTTTGCCAGAGCGTTGACATTTTGTCAAAACTGAGAGATAACTATACCGATTCAAAAGTTACACTTCCGAGGCATTTTCTCATTGAGTTGGTGCAAATTATACAAGCCAAAATGAAATTCGCCTATTCAAAAAAATATAACGTTTCAAAGGTCGAAGAGAAACTGACACACTACGGCAAAAAAAAAAAACCAAAAAAAACCAAAAACAAGATGCTCAGAAAAAGCTGTGTCGCTTACCTAGGTCTTTGTGCATCGTCAACAATGGACACTTTCAAACGTTGTAGACTAGAATATAAATCATGACTAAAGGCTCCTTTTTGCTGATCTTCTCATTGATTTGTATATATTTTCTCTTGAATAGTTTTTGCCTAAATCAAAAGAAGGATAAAATTTTCATTCAAGGGTAATAACTCCTAAAAGAAGATAACTAACAATTTAATCTATGCTGACCTTGTCTCACTGACAATATTCCTCATTACAGGGCAATCACTTCAATAAGGAATTGACTGAAGATTAAGGCAATTTGACTAATTCATAGATATTGTCTTGATGTTCAGATTTGATATTAAATATTTATATTTATATATCATAATAGTCAAGATACTTCAGATTCACTTATTTGTTATGTTTTGTGGATTGAGGAAAACTTGCATTTTCGTGGATATTTTATTTCGTTGTTTTGTCAAAGTCTGCATATATTCCAATATATTTGTTAAGCATTTAAATGACTATTTGAAACAAAATGGGATAGGCATTCAGAAATGTAAATAAGTGACCCCAAAAACAAGATTTTCACTATTCTTATATGATATGCAACATACGGTTCCACAATGTATTCAAATAGGAACCTTGTTATAAGGTAGCAAAGTACAGACTATTTTTTATAAAAGAATAAAATAGGATGAGTATGATGTTTTGTTTCACGGACAATTTAAGAAAGGCTTGTTTTAAATCGTGTCAGTACCGAATTACTGACTATTGAGCTGATAGTCCTCTAGATTTGATATCGACCCAGTGCTGTAAATAATAAAACAACGACTTATCAATTTCATATTTCCGAAACGATTTTCCTATTTACCTTCATAAGGAATGCTCAAAGTTGAATATTTGAAAACCAAGGATTTATAAGAACTGAAACAGTTAAAGAGTTGTTTCAACGAAAAGAAATAGTAGCCAAATCCATTTAAGGTCAATGTTGTCTGAGGAGTAGAAACCTTAGTGTTTTAAGAAGTTATATATTTATAGACGGATAATTGAAGGATGTTCGCTACTCTGTTTCACGATAATAAGTTTTTTTTAAAACACAGTTATACATTGATAGTATATGAATAAAGGAACTAAAAAGCAGAAAACAATTAAGGGTCCATGTGCTTGTTTTCCAGATATAAGCCATTGAACATTTGGCAGAAAATGATTCTCTCTAGACTTTTCATACAATTAACATAGGCCCCTTTTTTCAAAAACTGAAAAAATATTAAGGATTTTATAAGATTTTTAAATACGGCTTTTTAAACTTAATGTAACAATATTATGAAAAGAAAAGTAGGGGAAAGCGGTCAAAAGTTTTAATGGCACTACATGGATAAAGCCAGAGGATTCCGAATATCTGGCATACATCTAAAAACCAGACAAGCGAACATCCTTATGAAAGGTTTGTTAGAAATCTTTTCAATACCGAAGTGCTGACTAATAAGCTGATGATACCCTCGGGACTGATAGTGCATCAGAAGCGGTATCGACCCAGTGCTGTAAAAAATCGAAGCAACACTTTATAAAGTGCGTGCGTCCAGAGCACTTTTCTAGGTGTTCCTTCATGAAGAACGCCCAAGCCGAATATTTGAAAAAAGGTTGTATAAGAACCGAATCGGTTGTAGAGCTAGTTGACTGAAAAGAACTTAAAAATCCATCTGAGGTCAACTATACCTGAGGGAGTTGAATTGAGATAGAATCGGAATGAATGGAATGAATAATTTGAAAATTTATAAAATCATCTATACCATTTAAGAATTAATATCACATTTGCGAGGATATAACTAGGGATGGAGCCAAGGAGGTTTTGAATAATTAATTGAAAATGCCCACATTAGTCAAAATGACAGATTTTTTTTAAACGCGTTTTGCGATAATAAAACAAATTTCAATAAAAAAGGGACGTATGCCTCTATACTTTACCCCAAAACCGCCTTTTAAATTGTACCACATACTTATTGCGACGGCATATTCCATCTTTAAACGGATCTTTTATAAGCAAACTAGTATAATAGTGTTAGCACGTAAACACTAGAAAGAAATTTTAGTCCACAGATTATTTCATGCATCTTCAAGAAAAACTTGAAACCATGCGAAAGTGGGCATATTTGAAACAATAAACTGAAAATATTCTTGAATGCTAAACCTAGTTTTATTATTATAATCAACTATAAGCAACTTTAATATTAAGGATACAATATACATTATATCACTGTCAGTCTTGATTTCCCTAAACATATGACAAAAATAGGTCTTAGTCTTAAGTGTTTCAAAATCGAATGCCTTTACATTTTCCCTTTGCGATAGCAACATGAACAACCTATTACCAAATAATCATCACTGATAAAAATTGTATTCTATGATTGAAAACTGGTAACTTTACTCTGTACATGTTGTATTTGCAACGAAAAATAATTTCCACTTTTGCTGTAGGTTTCCTGCAAATGTCTCATATTTTGTTTATTTTCGATACTTTCTTTGGGCTCTTTTGATGAAAGATGTACGAACATGATTGAGAAGAAAAGTATGCTCTATGACATTTGAGAAAATTTCAAATTTAATCTAAATATTTGCACGTTCAAGATTTGTACAGTCTAAAGCTCAATGCTTATTGACGAGCAATAACAAAAGAAATGACAGTTTTATGTAAATTGACAGTCGGTAGATCTCAACATTTTGAACTGTTTTGTCCACTCAGATTTTCTCTTATTATAATGGGTTTCAAGATAATATACCAAACTTGCATTTTACCACTATGTTCTATTTAAAGTCATGTCGGCCATGTTGTTTGCTAGAGGGGGCTATTAGATACATTTTAAAACTAGATACCCAAATGATGATTGTTGCTAAGTTTGATAAAATTTGGCCCAGCAGTTTCAGAGAATATTATTGTAAAGTTGTCGCACGACGACGACGACAACAGACGACGACAGACATCAGACAATAAACGACATACACTTGTTAAACTAAAAACAACAAAATACAAAACATTCATCTACAAAATATAAATGGTTGAGCAACGCTTAATCTGTAAAAAAAATAGCGGTGATATCAGGTGCTCCGACAGGATAAGCCAATCATTGTCATCAGCTGACATCCATCAAGAATAGTATTGTAGTTTTGAATGATTTCTTTTTATTTAGCAAGTATTGTTGTACAATCACATTTCAGTTTGGCTATATTGACCACGTATATTTGTACAATAACATTTCAATAAGCTTTAGAAATTAGAAATCATTTTTATTATTGCATTTAAAAGTAATTTGATTATGTGAGCTAATATATTTAGTCTAAACTATATTATGTTTTGTTTTCAGAAAACTTGTCCATAAAGTGTATGTGGTGCATTTTAAAGTAATTTGAGTATGATAGCTTAGTTTTTTCTAAACGATATCATATTTTTTCAGAAAACTTGTCCATAAAGTGTATGTGGTCATCGTTATATTTCAGTGGGCGAATTTTCGGATGCGTCGTGTAATAAAATAATAAATTAGAATCATCTAGTTTGTATTGTGTTTATTTTGTCTTGACCTTGCAACACCCGTTTCGGGTTTCCAAGATGATAAATAACATGTGATTTTCATTATCTAATAAATCTGGATAATATGATATAGCGGAGAATTCGTCAATGGAACAGCAAACAAACAACAGAATGAAAACAGAAACAACTAAAAAATTCTAAAATCAGACAGATACGTCTCTACATTATTATGATTATCACCCCTTTTTCCACTAAACTTCCAAATTAAAACAAGAAAAATGTTAAAAACGCTAAACCGTCGAACAAGGAAAGATCAGGCGCTTTGTTCAGGTATGTATATAACAAAATCTGTCAATTTGTTTGTTAACGAATAAAGATGGTCAAATGTATTGGTAACAGGTTATACAGTGAAACACAAAACAACTTGTTGAATTTTGATTTTTTTTTTTTCGGTAATGTTTTAGGCTTGCTAACCTTGTCATATTTTACGGGATTCTGATATGCCAAACGCTCTTAATCAAAAGGAAATTTACAAATGTTCAAGGTTGAATCTATTATTGACAGAAGTGCTCATTTTATCCCAAGTGCATTTTCCGTATACAGCCACCATATATCGTGTAATCCTGAGTGTGTATATATAATTTTGGTGTCAACGTTAATAACAAAATAGACAGATGCTACAACAAACATTTTTAATTATAATGGTTGAATATATATAGAATGATGACAGTTTTGTTTTTGATATGACTTTATCAACAAGAATATCAAGTAAGACCGCTAAGATGAACTAATACTCGAACTGATGAAATCAGAATCAAAAAATAATGCCATTATTCTTTTATCGGCAATTTGTCTTATTAAACTGTATTATTTTTGTTGAGAATATGAAGTAAAATGAAACAGTTAATATTACTACTTTTACGGGTATAAAACGTTGGAATAGTTGGTTGGTTGTATGAATGAAGTCGCGTGCATTCCTTTGACTAATTGAGGCGGATGGATTTGAGCACGTGACGTTTCTACACTGATACAATACGTCATTGCCTAATATTTTCTTGTATCAAGTCCTGTCCATGACATTAGACATCAAAGGCAGTAAGATGAAAGGGAAATGTACTAATTGCCGATAAATAGGCCGTACGGTGACCAATAGTTGTTAATTTCTGTGTCATTTGGTCTCTTGTGGAGAGTTTTCTCATTGGCAATCCTACCACATCTTCTTTTTTATGATAAATAGAAATATTATTGCTGACCGAGTCCTAGTCTATTACATCAGTATGGTTGACGATATGATTTAATTTTCTAAAAAAGAAGGAGGATCAACAGTAGCCAATGTTTGTGTGCTATACAATTCAGTTTGTGGTTTACAAATGAGGGATTCAATGTTGGGTCTCAAACTTACATAGTTTTCAATAGAAGTAATTAAAATACGTTCCTTTTAGTTAAGCAGCTTACCACACACATCATGCAAATGGTGATACAAGCATGAAACTTTGTAAGAACATGCCTTTAGGTGTATTTAATCATATTAAGGAGGTAGCCACAAAAAAAATTATCCGATCATGGCGGCCATCTTTGATTTTCAAAATGGCGTTTTTCCAGGTAAAACACATCAAATGTTTGGTCCATTTTGCATACATAATGCTTGTAATTTATAAAAAAAGTTACTAGGTCAAGTTAATGAAGGTTTATTTGTCTGGCTGTAGTAATAGAACATCACTTCTGGTCAAATATAGATGGATAACTCACTTCCGGTTTTATAGATAATTTACATGTGACCGACACTACCATACGCCAATGTTTAAATCATAGTGTGCTTTGATAGTAATCAATTAAAGTCATGAATCGGCACGACGTGCCAACACAGGTGAGCAGAACCAAGGAGAAGGGGCTTATTCACCTGCATGGTGTACAGATCGCATGGAAGTCAAATGATACTGAATGAAAGATCGAGTTGAACGAAGGCAAACTTTAAGTGGAATAACCGAATTCAGTTGTATCACAGACAACAAAGTGCTATACAGTTGGTAAAAGGATAATCCTCTGCCTGAATATTAGAAGTGTTCAGATATTTTACTCAGACAATATTTGAATTATTATTCTATCGTTATATTGTTGATCACTTTATTTTATTAACATAGCAAAACATAAGGATGATTTTTGAAAAGGCCAAAAGAATTCACTTATCAGTTTCCTCAACAGATTGACGAAAACAAAACAGAATTGTTCCATTTCTTAGTCCGTGTAATTACAAGGAAGCAGTCACAATTATGTTTTTCATATAAAAGTGCAGCTAGGCGGGGATGTAAGTCGACACTGAAAATCAGCTCAGAAACTGATGTAGTGGTTTTGGCAATATCTCTATTCAAGACACTACAAGTGAAAACACTTTGGGTTGCATTTGGAAAAGGATGGCGATGGCTTCCGATTCGCGAAATTGATCATGCTTCTGGTCCTAACTCAGTGACTTTGCCCTTTTTCATGCGTTCATCGGATGTGACACTGTCTTTACTTGGTCATGAAAAAGGAAAGCAGTCAGCATGGCAGACGTGGGAAATAATTGATGACGTAACCGAGGGGTATGGACGATTGAAAAGAAACTTGCATTTGTTCAGTAAAGCTGGTACTGGGTTTCTGTTGTGATTATGTACGATATTATAACATCATTTGATATCAATGAACTGCTTGCACGCCAAAAAAAAAAACCGGTGAGACACTATTCCAGCTAACAGAGCTGCACTGCTTGAGCACACTAAACGAGCTGCATGTCAAGTTGTTCATGTTTATGGACAGGTATTCACACATAAACAACATCTACGTAGTCCGGGCGATTGGGGATTGGTTAAGGAGACAGCAGATGGGTTGTGGATACCCAATTGGCAACAATTAGATGACATTGCTGCAACAGGAGTTATACAAATGTTGATATAAGAAAACTTATCCCATTATACATGTTATATCACTCGATTGCATGAATTTTACCACCCTAACCAGAAGTGGTCATTTATTTGTACAATTCCTGTCTGTTTAACATATTTGCAGGTCATTTTTGTGGTATTTCAATAGTTTTCATCACCTATATCACGTTAAACAAGTTGTAAATCTTTTTTCAATCACTACTATTGAGTAGAATGATGTAAATTCTAAATTCAAGATGGCTGCCGTGAAAAATAAAAAAATATGTTAGCTACCCTCTGATATGCTTAAGGACACCATAAAAACGTTTGTGCCAAATCCTATACTTGTATCACCATTTGCATAAGAATGTCAAATTTCGGTACTAAGCCGCCCCACTACATATGTCGTAAAATAAAAAAAAATAAAAATTAAACAAATACATTTTGAAATACGTGCTCAGCTCATCTACTTCCTTTTCATTTGACACTTCAAAGCTTTTAGGTTGAAAACAATACATTGAACAATGAATGATAATTTATGAAGTAATTGACCTACAACGCGGTAAAGGAAAACTCTTCACTTACTTTTATTAAAAGCTATATTTACTGTAGATAATAGATTAAGTTTAATTTTGACACTTTTTGTATCTTCTTCAATCATTGTGAACTTTGAACTTTCTAATTTTTTAAACCATTGATTGATTTTGCTTTCATATTCGTTTCATATTTCACACCTTCTTCCTTTGTGAAAACTCTGGACTGTCTAATTAGTTTCTTAAAAGACGTGAAAATGTGTAAGTATATTTTGTTTTATTTTTACCAAATCGTAAAAGAGTCAAACTCATAGATCGAAAAATAAACTGACAACGCCATGGCTAAAAATGAAAAACAAACAGACAAATAATAGTACACAAGACACAACATAGAAAACTAAAGACTAAGCAACACGAACCCCACCAAGAACTGAGGGTGATATCAGGTGCTCCGGAAGGGTAAGCAGATCCTGCTCCACATGTGCCAACCGTAAGATATTTTAAGGAAATGTAAATAACTGCATTATTAATTCTTACCGATATTCGTAAGCAATAACTATGAATACATGGACTGCATACATTTATATTTGATACTCTTCATTACTTTTTCATATTGTTCTGAATTGCATGAAACTCTACGACCAGGGTTTCCGCTGGCGGTCGCCATTTTCGCATTTTGCGAAAAAATAAAAATTGTGGCGATTAAAATTCGTTATTGGCGAAAGAATTTGGCGAAAAGAAATATAACTGTTCGACTGCGTCCATCTTGTTTACATTTTTTCGTGTTTCTCGGACTTTTCCCTGATCAGACAATACTGGGAATTCACCTTGAACTCGTTACGACAATAATCATCTGATTGCATTTTATAGCCATCGGCAACAAAGAATTATAATTAATAAATGTGTTGATTGTATTGTTTCGTGAAATGGTGTGGTTAAATGGCTTCACATGTCACTGAAAGGATATTTTACAACTTTGATTGAAATAATTGTTTTGAAGTGGGTACTTTACAATCCTTTTAGCGACGCACATTTTACGTCTCCTCTTTTCTTTTAACGATGGTCTGGAAAAATCTGTTGTTATGACAAAAATGTTCAAAAGTAAGAAAATCCTGACTTTAAATTTTATCTTATAACTTTTGAGAGTAATAATTCTTTTGAAATTGGTAATTTACAATCGTTTTAGCAACGCACGTGTTTGAGGCATAATTTTACGTCCAAACTTTTTAATGATGGTCCGAAAAGAAATCTATTGTTAAGAAAATATTCAAAAGTAAGAAAATCTCTGATTTTATCCTTCAACTAGACGGAAGTATCTTATAAACTATTATAGATGAATCCTGTGCTCCCTTGCAGAAGTCAACATGATGATTTCATGATCTTATTCTATATTGCAATTTTACAGTATCTTTTAAAAACTAAATGTTTGTTATTATTGAGTGTTTATTTATGACAATGAGATTAAAAATATATGTTTAGAATTATAAAAGACATAGTTAGTTTTCTCGTTTGAATTGTTTCACAATTATAATTTCGTGGCCTTTATAGCTGACTATGTGGTATGGGTTTTGCATTGTTGAAGGCTGTACGGTGACCTATAGTTTGGTAACTTCTATGTCATTTGGTCTCTTGTGAAGAGTTGTCCCATTGGCAATCTTACAACATCTTCTTATTTTCATATACTAGTAGCAATGTGGCAAACTAATTTTTTTTGTTAAAGAAGGAAATTTTAAACGAAAAATATGTTTTTGTTTGTTGGCGAAAAAAATTGAAAGTGACGAAAATATATTGTTTTGGAAAGAGGTGGCGAAAAGAAAATTGACCAAGGGGAAACCCTGTCTACGACCCTAACATACTTGTAGGATTTTATATGCCAATTGTGCTCAAAAGAAAAGAAATAAAACACACTTAAAGGCTGATCTATACTTGACAAAAGCACACTTGTTTGTCCTGTATGGATTTGTCGGTATGCGGACATATTTAGTGAATCACACATTATTTATAGTAAACATATATTTTGGTGTCACCGATGATAAGGTAATGAAAAGACCATATAGAAAACAAGTACGAAAAAATCCAAATTTAAATGATTGGATATATATTGGTTTATCTCCTTACCAAATTCCAGTAAATAGTAACGGATGTTTGACGAAATTCTTTTTTTTCTGGTACAAAAAGGGGAAAAGATGAATGAAAGGCTCAGTTTTCGTAATACATTTCAGATTTGTGTTTCCGAGTTTATGCAATCTTTGTTGAGTCTTAACGGCCACCGAAAATATGTCATACTAATCGGCACAACAGCAATTTCACAACTAAATAAACTAGTTCTGACAGAAAGGAAGACTTGCAAGCAGAGCAGGACATTGACTACCACTGGTATATAAATGTATGTTCCATATGGACAGAAATGTTGCATTGCAACGTGGCACCTATGGCTTCTTCACTGAGATTATGTAACGGTCATTTCCTAAAGTCATGAATGTATACATTTTGCATTTCAAATATGACGCCTCACTTTAGCAAATGTTTCATTTTCGAACGAAATAAGTAAAGGAAGTGCATATTTCTATACAAGGGTAAAACCCTTTAACTTTTGCAAGATGTCTCTTAGCAATTTAGAAATCGACCCAAAAAAAATGTAAATGGCATAAATCGATAAGTCTTAGCGTGAAAAATCATTCAACTCTAAGCCAAAACTGAAACAAAAATATAATTTCTACCTACTATGTAAACTAAACAATTGTTTGACAAATAAATGAGTTGTCAAACTTTTAGGTTGTCGAACTATTGTTCTTTCAGTTTTATGTAATTCCATTCTGTACATCTTGTACTTCTTCCAATGTCAACAGTTACCTTGAAAGGGCCACTTGAAAACAAATGCATGAACCGAGTAATTCTGTGCTTTAAAATCCCTTTTAACTCCCCCATTTTATTTACATTTTCAGAGAATTTTGTGCTTTTCACTTTCTTAAACACTACGTAAAACGGATAATAGGAATAACCAAAAATAACAGACAATCTGCTAATCCAAAACATTTAATGTACAAATTAAAAGATTAAAAAAAAAAAAAAATGAAAACGAACAAGACGTGGTACAAACAGGCTAGAAAATGTGTCCCCACACATAATATGGAGGTTTAAAATCAGTTAACCTGATCTTTTATACCCGACCTTTTTAGTTTGAAAACTTATAAAACGTAGCTCAGCCCGTCATAAAACAGCGTTTGATACTTATTTTTTCAGCGGGTGAACACAGCAATTTATGACTAATTTACTTACATAGCGAAAAAGGAAAATATTAAAATTAGTTATTTACTTTAGATCATTTATTACATTTTGCTATTCACGCTTTCGTTAAGATCTTCTTCCGTCTTTATGAACTGTGACATTTCTATGTTTTCTTTAAATGTTTGCACCTTTATCTGATTTTTCTTTTATAATGTTCATGTTCGTATCGAATTTTACATCAATATACTTGTTGATGAGCTCTGCAATTTCTATAAAAAAAGCGTGTTTCCTTTTCTTTTTTTACAAATGAAAATGTATGAAATATATCTTTTTATGTTTACAAGATAGTACCACCTTGTCAGTGACTCGCTACTTTATCTTATTGACTTTTGATCATGAAGAAACAACAATGTGTGATTAATCTCATTACCGCGTATTTTGTAATTAAAAATATTGGAGCATACTACTCAAGGTACAAAAGGATATAATTTTAATAATAACACTGCACTAGAAAAACAAATCAGAACATGTCTGTGTTGTTGGGGTGATTTCTCACCCTCACATGCCAAATCTTCTAATATTGCCATTGATACCTTGTTTTCTTTTATTGCAAACGAGAAAAACGACAGTGAGTTTGGCAACTTGCCAATGGTTGGTGGTTAGCTTAGATTTCATCATAACTTTTTTTTCTTTTACATATTGATATTCATTATCATAAATTAATACGTCAGTTTTATATATTCAAAATGTACATTTTTATTCAGGGAATTGCAACTTTTCTTACAGTTTCCTGGTTGTTGCTTGGGTGTTTCTCAAGTATTGTGAAAACTCAAAAGTCCATGAGGAAAAGAGTGGAAGGACTGTCAGTTCATTAGTTTTGTCTATGCAAAATGTTCCTGGTTCAATCCTACTAATAGCAGATTGTTCTGACAAAAATCTACTTCATATACCTAGGCTACCAAATATTCTTTAAGACTTATCGTTCCAAAATAATAATATCAGTATAATAGAAGATGGGATTTTGAGGAAAACTTTTATTAAAGTCTTTGGATTTGTCTTCTAATAGAATAAGACACATTGGAAAATTCTCATTCAAAGGACTTAAAATTTACTCTCGCTAAATCTCAGCAACAATGATTTAAAATATGGAAATAATTCGTTTGAGTCCTCAGCGTTTTATTTCTTGGAAAGTTTAAAATCTTGAATACATAAAGAATTTTAACACTTCGTTCATGCCAGATTTATCGAATATTCCTCTCTAGAATTACTTTCAATGGACTATGTTTCTGATACAAATGCAGTTCTGAGTAAAAAAATTAAATATTTGAAAAACCTAAAAGTATTAATCTATCTGGCTTTACGGGTTATTGCAAATGCATATTCTTTCTTCGAAAACGTTCTTTTATTTGCCTCAAAAACTCATGTAACTATTTCAAAATGCAAAATTCAATATATATATAAAGGAACGTTTGCGAATATGGGAAACATTTCTGAACTTGATGTTTCTTTTAATACATGTTTGGGATTCTCAGCGCTTGAAAACATAACCACAGATTTACAGCACTCTGCAATTAAAATCCTGAAAGTAAAACTTATTCATGGCATTTTCGAAATGAACACAGTACTAAAGACTTCTCACATTTGGAATCTGAATAAAACGTCACTTGTAAGATGTGAAGCTGCTGGAAACCGTAATCAGAGAATTGAATCTGGTGCGTTACGAAATTTCCCTGTCTCCCTCGAAAGTGTTGATTTTAAGGACAACGTTTTTTCTATCGGCATTTATATGTTTGATGCTGTACAAATGCCAATAACATCACTAGATGTATCTCAAACATTTTCCACTCACAATGTGCTAACATCTTACATAGAGAGATATGTGGACAGGAAAATACTGTCTCAACCAATCTCGAAAACAACTGGTTGTTCGATATAGTTTCATTTTATCGCAAGGTAAAATGAAAATCAGTTTTCAGAATTCCGTACCAACAAAATTGAGAATAGTTACACTTAGGTCTGGTGCAGTGAAATATGAAATACCATGATTTATGTTCACTTTAAATGTATTAAACAATGTTACAATGAGTGACAATGCTTTTCATACATGGACAGGCCCAATAACAAATGTGAAAAGTCTTTCATATTTAGACCTATCGTGAAATTTTGTTCAAATGTTTCAAAGGATTTTTTCAGTAAAGACTTCATCAATTTGAGATACTTATTGCTAGAAGACAATCTTTTAGGACTCGTCATACCTACAGATTTTGATGGGGAAATATTGCAGAATCTTGGTAACGTAGGTTTGATAAATCTTTCTGCAAACAAAATAGCGAATATATCAAAGCTGTATTTTAAAAATCAATACAATTTAGAAACGCTAGATCTCAGTGAAAACATGATTGAAGATATCAACTTAAAAGTTTCTCATACGAAAAAGCTCACGTTCTTGAATTTACGAAATAATAGAATATCTGTGTTGAGCGAATATGCTATGAAAATGTTAACTTAATGGCCAAAATAAACGCCAATCTTACCATTGATCTTAGTGGCAACAATCTTGTATGTTATTGCGATACTCTAACTTTTGTGGAATGGATTGTACGCACACATATTTATCTTCAACGTCGAAACAAATATAGATGCAAAATGACAAATAATACAATCATTCTACTTCACAATCCTAGAAACATTTATCAAACCCTAAAAAGATTGCATGTCATATGAAGGATTTATAATTGGAATACCATCAGGAATTTTAATGTTTATTTTTATTCTCTGTGGTGGTATTGTTTATAGATATCGATGGCAAGTACGTTATCTATACTACATGATAAAGGTCAAATGACATGACCACGAATACCAGTCAAACAACACGGAAGAACGATCATATATGTATGATGCTTTTGTTTCATATGCTGACGAAGATCAAATATTTGTTCATAACCTGCTTGTTCGTGAATTAGAACGGAGAACGGAATTCAGCTGTGCTTGCACAAGCGGAACTTTTACCTGGGAATGACATCGCCACTAATACATCCGCAATTCACAATAGCCGAAAATCTTTTGTAATAATGTCTCACAATTATGTAGGTTCTTACTGGTGTATGTTCGAAAATAATATGGCCAGAATGGAGAGTATATATGAGCGGAAGTGTGAGAACATTCTTTTTCTAGTATTTTACGAGCAAATGTCAGCTTCAGATCTTCTGCTTCAAGTTCTTGAACTGGTTCACGACAAATCATACATTGAGTATCCAAATGATGAGCACGGCGATGTTGTCTTTTGGGAACAGCTTAGAAAGGCAATCGATTGAAATAGATGTCTCAATTAATTCAGTCGATTGACCCTTTTCTTTATAACACTACGTACGTTTCCTCCTAACGGTATTATCAAATCGAGTATTTATCAAAATTCCAATGCATGTGCATTTTGCATTATTTGGAAACAAGTTTGTTCATACACTTAACGTTAAATATTTTGAATAGACTTTTTTATAATTACCTAAACAATTACGGATCAATAATATCATTCCCTAGGAGGTAATTTTATCATTTAAATTTACCATAGAGTAACGTACGCAAGGGTTAACACAATGAATTACACTGTGTATTATCATATAGTTATTCTACCGTTATTATCAGGACATCAAAGACGAGAGAAACAGGTTTTGTTTACTTTTGTAAACATAGACTTTCAACGGTATTTTCATATTGCTTGTATGATTTTAGATACTTATAATTGAGGCAGATATTAACTTAACCTCACAATAGAAGGAGTATCAAGAAACACTTACTAACTGACTTCGCTTCTTTATATGCATTTTCATAACATATATGCTAGACTTACATAAAATAAGACAAAACAATTTATATATACATATAAATTTATAAAGAAGTCAACAGTGAAATTGCTTTTTGTTTTATGAAAACTTTTTAATTTATAATATGAGTATGATTTGTAGCAATTTGTGATTCTAAATCATGTAAAATGTATTTGAATATAATGTTGCTTTTGGTATTTTTAGTTATACTCGGCGATATTTTATTCTGATGCTGAATTTCCAACACATTTTATGTAAAACTTTCAATAGTTGACTTTTGACCAGTCCATTTTTCCATTCGTCGATTTGCATTGATATGCCCGAAATTGAATAAATATGTTTTCATGTTAATTCATGCTTTCGTCCATCACATTCAGATAAATGTTGTGCGTTTATTTTAAACAATAATTTGAAAATTATTTTGCACCTTTTCATTACGAAACGTTTAAATTTCAAAGTATGCAGAGCAACGCAATGTGATAAAGCCAGCAAAAAGGTTTCATATAAGCATATATTCTTGTTTTTGATTGCTAGGTCTGGTATTGGTTAACCTTAAACTTCAGTTCATTTGTATTTCCATATTCCAGTGAAAATTTGCATTCTATTGAAAATGTACTGAATGATCAAACGAGTTAAAATAACATGAATGCTAGTTATCACGTTCGAGTGTCTAGATTTACGAGTTGTTTTTATTATAAAGATGGTAATGGAAACAAAGAACGTGACAAAGAGACAACAAGCCGCAAACCAAGAGGTAAAACAGCCCAAGGACACAAATTGGACTTGTAATGTTATACATATCGTCAAAATATAAGTTTTGTTATATAGATATAGGAAGATGTGGTTTGAGTGCCAATGAGACAACTCTCCATCCAAATAACAATTTATAAAAGTAAACCATTATAGGTCAATGTACGGCCTTCAACACGGAGCCTTGGCTCACACCGAACAACAAGCTATAAAGGGCCCCAAAATTACTAGTGTAAAACCATTCAAACGGGAAAACCAACGGTCTAGTCTATATAAAAACGAGAAACGAGAAACGAGAAATACGTATAAATTACATAAACAAACGACAACTACTGTACATCAGATTCCTGACTTAGGACAGGTGCAAACATTTGCAGCGGGATTAAACGTTTTAATGGTACCAAACCTTCTCCTTTTTCTGAAACAATAGTATAACATCACAACATAGAAAACCACACGATAAAATATCAATTGGAAGGCTTAACTCAATCAAAAACGTAAATTAACAGAATATGAACAAATAAATTGATCTGTGATACCTGAATGTAAATACATAGTTAATAAAATATTAGGGACAAACATTCAAGGCCAAAAGCAAACAAACAAGTCCAAACAAAGCCATGGCAAGACACCACCGCGAAATATTTAACCATTAGAAAATAATTACTTTTGAAAAAACCCGGTTTTCATAATATATACAGGTAAATGAAAAATAACTTTGTCGTTTTAGGTATACTACTTCTGTCTATATAAAATATTCCAATAATTAGGAATACCAAGAAAGGTCTGTCATATAAATAATAATAATGTATTCTTTTCTTTGATTTACTTTCTTCGTCTTTCGTTTGTTTTGATTCTATTGTGGTATTGGTATATTGATTTTGATTTTGATTTGTTATTGTTTTGGCTCCTTCCACACTAAAAAGAATTATTTTGATGGTGTAAAGTAATTTAAGCTGCTGTTTTTATTCAAATACTAAATTAATAGGAATATACATTTGGTGTAAGTAGATGTTTGGTACACGCAATTGAGTCAGTAATTCAAGGACGTAATTCTGCCATTAACACAAAAAAAAAACGAGAAACACTAAGGCATGATAATCGACAACCACTGAAAAGCTTCCCAACCAGAAACAGGCACATACCAATAAGGCGGGATTTAATAACATCACCAAGTTTATGGATGTCTTGATCATTAAATTAGCAAAACGTTCATAAAAGAAAATACCATTGAAACCGGTATGTTTTCAGCAGACTATATTGAATTTTGTTGTATCTAGTTTAGATAATGAGAAAAAAGGAACTGGAGATAACGAACATTTTCATTTGAATGCCAGCAGTTTAAGATTGATTGTTATATCTGTAATAAAATCAGAATCATATTATGTATTTAAAGTACATTTATTCCCGATGCTAGTGAGAGTAACGAATGCGCATAATTCGTTTCGTTTATTGCAATATGGTACGCATTATAATCTTCTCGGTCATATCACGCAAAACAGTTATGATATTTTTGCTTGGTACCTTTGTTAACTATCATGTCATTTTAGTTGGGTTTCTACTGAAATGTTTGGAAAAGGCTGCGACTGTTTTAGGGTTTAACATTGGGTTTTATAGCTTAAAATGCTGAATGGGTTTGAAGGTTGTACGGTGACCTATAGTCGAAGGTTGTACGGTGACACATGATAACAAAACAATATCAGTTGAAGAAATATTTTGCAACGTTTTTTCAGAACGTCGTTTTGGCTTTTGAAAAATTCTGGCAACGAAAAGATAGGTTAAAACACTTAACTTCACTTGATTCGTACATGAATAACAGATTATAAAAATCATAGGTACAAACATTACTACGCTTAAGAATGCTCGCAGATCCCGAAAGTAACCTCAACAAAATACCTCCTTTGTATGACATCATGTTGCTCTATAATCAAATAAAATACAGTTCTACTATCATTCGGACCTCTTTTCCATGATGATCTTTAAAAGGGCATAACCAGAGATAGAGGTGAAACGAATTGAATCTGTCGAAATAATCTGGCATTTGATAATAAAAATAACTGTCAAAAATTTGGTTTATTTTTGTAGTATGTTAGTATATTTTTATAATTTGCTCTTTACTACAACTTTTAATGTCACAAACACATATATATCTGGAGATCAATGTTCGAAATCTTGTGAGAACGAATTATGTTGAAAACCTATGTCAAATACCAGTATATTGCATTGGATAAGTCTGTCCCATGTTTATATGTTGCATTGAATAAGCATGTCCAATGTTTATATGTTGCATTGGAGAAGTTTATTCAATGTTTATATGTTTTGCTCTGCAGAAGCTTTAAAAAGTATTAAATGTCAGTATATTGCAATGAATAAGTATGTCAAATGTTAATATGTTGCATTTAACAACTGTGTCCAATGTTTATACGTTGCATCGCACACCTCCCCGTCGTGTTAACTGGTAGTACAAATCTTCCTCTCTACAAGCACCTGGTTGCCATGCAGATGCTAACTTTTCTTCTGTATAACTTATGTAACCCCCGTAAAAACAGTCCCCGAGATGTGAAGCACCCCTCGGACAGTAAAGATGTTGTATGTTATTTGCTGTTGCAGGAAATCCTGGATAGTCATAGGGTATATGTGTTGCAGTTGCATAGCTGAAACTAGTAAAATATTTCATCCCATTAATAAAATAAATATAATCAATCTGATTAAAATACCGATTCTCTGTCAAAGCTTTGCCGATAGGGATATGATAACACTCCGTTTTTAGTTTTTTTTCTGGCAATTTTTACGTGTCAAATTGATAGAATCAATCAATGAATTTGAATAGTTTTTATAAAGTTTCATCTATGTACCAAGCGGAGTGATTTACTTCTTAATTACTCAATATTGTAAAAGATGGTAAAAGACACTAAAGAAGATTCAGATCTTGGACGGCTCTTCTTAGTTTCCATTTATGGCCTGGTTATGTTTTGATAATAATGAAATAAGGAATGTAGTATAGCTGCCAATAAGATAACTTTCCATCAAAGACAAAAGACAAAGATGTGTACAAGCTTCGACAATCATTATGATCGGAAACGTAAAAGAATAAGCTGTACTAGGAAAAGGTTGTAATGACGAATAACGGTTTTTTTTTTTTTTTTTTGCACATGACGACAAAATTTACATTTTTCTTTTGACGGTAAAAGAATCGTCTAATTGTGATGGTAGCCAAAAATGTCTGTTTCGAGACTGAGGTAAAGAGCATTCCTTTCATCATATAAAATTGAGTTGCTTTGTGAATCAAAATTGTTTGATATTTAGAGAATGAAGCAACTGGTTTCTACTAAAAACTAAGCAAAATCAACCATTTCAAACCAACGAAAACCAATGAAAGCTAGGCTCCTAGCGGGGGGCGGCACACTACGTTTGTGGCGAAGGTTAATTGCATTGCGAGCTTTCAATCCTGTACTCAACTTAGGATAGTGGTTTAACAGAAAAACTTTTCTTTAAAGTATTATTATAATATAAGATAGGGATTTTTGCTGGTACACTTGCAACTTTAGCGTAAAATTCGCTAAAACATTGTATTTTATGATCTCAACATTACACAACTTTCAAATGTTAACTTTTAAAGCATTTGTATTAATGAAATTGTTTTAATTCACGTTTTCAGAAACCAAAGGACAATTGGTAATCTCAATGTTCGTAAACCAAAAGAAAGTATCGTAAAGTCATTGGTTGAATTTCTATTGTATATTACCAATTTAAACCAATCACAACCTTTTGGTGTCCGCTTTTGAAAATATTACCCAGATTGCATTAGATTCTGAAAAGTCTAATCATTTTACCTATTATATATATATATTGAGCATACGACAGACAGCAGTTGCACCTACATCATCCCATAGAGGTTCCTGATAAGAATTCCATGCAGAGGAACATATTACCCAGAATGCATTAGATTCTGAAACGTCTAATAATTTTACCTATTATTGAGCATACGACAGACAGCAGTTGCACCTACATCATCCCATAGAGGTTCCTGATAAGAATTCCATGCAGAGGAACATATTTGCCATGTTGCTCCCAATCGATGGACATTAACTTTTCCATCACTTTCTAAAGAGACAGTCATTTTGAGTTCTAAAAGAAATTAATCATGATTAATATTGGAATCTCAAAGCAATGTCATTTAATGACATCTTTTCACTAAATCAGGGAAGTACATTCCCTGAGGCCTCCAAACATTCCAAAGTCGAAGCAACTTCAGTTCATATTTACACTTTGCAAATCAACACGAAATTTGAAATGTTTTGCTTTGTAACTCGACATCTTAGCAGAATAAATAATAAATCGATTAGTATATGCGTTCAGCCGCAAGTATTTCATATATTTGTAATAAACGTGTCTATTTGTATTGGCGGATGAATAAACTGAAATAACTTAACTTTGACAAAACAGTTGTGTGTCTTTTCTAACGATCTGGTTTCAGTGATACCAAACAACTTGACTAAAACTAATTTGGCTCGATTAATTTTCATAAACTTTTAATAAAACTTTCATTTGCGTATCAACTAGAGATATGTTCAAAACCGAATCAGTTATTTGTTATTTGTTCCCAGTGTTTTGCTTGAGATAGACCTAATGCCCTGTGGTATTTTTACAGCTTACCATGTGACCTAAAAAGTAAAATCACAAAAATACTGAACTCCGATGAAAATTCATAACGGAAAGTCCTTGATCAAATTGCAAAATCAAAATCTCAAAGACATCAAACGAATGCATAACAGCTGAAATATTCCTGACTTGGGTACAGGCACTTTCTTATGTAGAAAATGGTTGATAAAATCTGGTTTAATAGCTAGCTAAACCTCTCACTTGTATGACAGTCGCATCAAATTCCATGATATTGACAACGATGTGTGAACAAAACAAACAGACATGCATAATAGGTAAAATGTCAAAATAGAGGAAAAGGAGTCAACATTGTGTTTTTATCTTAATTGCTATAAAACCAACAAATATGTATCACAGAAGCACAGAAAGGCATATAGACAAAGCACATTAGCAAATATTAAAGAAAAGAGTTAAACGTGTTACTTAAAGGGAAGCTAATAAATTCATTGACGCCTGTTAAACATTTCAACCCGCTGCATTTATATGCACCTGTCCTAATTGAGGAGTCTATTGTTCAGTGGTTGTCTTTTGTTGGTGTGGTTCGTAAGTGTTTCTCGTTTCGCGTTTTTTTTTTTTTTTTTTTTATATATATAGAGAGGACCGTTGGTCTTCTTGTTTGAATTGTTTTACACTTAGTCTAGTCATTTTGGTGTCCTTAATAGCTTGCTTTGCAAAGTGAGCAACGACTCCGTGTTGAAGGCCGTGCTTTGACATATTATTGTTGACATTTAAGACATTGGGACTTGGATGGAGAGTTATCTCATTGGCACTCATAGCACATCTTCGTATTTATATTATTTGACAAAAAGTGTGTTCTTCATGCAATATTTGATGATTATAATGCGAGATTTAAACCAAATCTTAACTACACTACAAAAATTTTTATTGATACCTGGACCGTTGATATCATAGCACTTAATGAACACCCCAGCACTCGTGTAACTATACCACCCATTGCTAGACTGTCTATGCACTCTATTGCATTGTCCAACATTTTGTTCTTGTCCATTGCATACCAGTTTCAACCAATTCTTACTATTTTCATAAATGGACATATTAACGTGCATTTCTCCACCATGTCTGTAATACACAGTTTACATCTTTGATATGTATTTACAATGCATTACAAGACGAATGCCATTAGATCATCTCCAGTTTTTAGGGTCAGTCTTTATTCTTTATGAAGTGGTTTTTAACTTTTCCCTTTGATATCCCTCAATTTTTTTTATTAGAGGCTTACGTAAAACTGTAACAAGCACTTGGTTGCAATATTTAAATTTTGTAAAATATCTTTTAGTTCTCAGCATCGCCTTTAAATAAAATTTAAGAAGCTGAAGCATTTTTAAATTTACAGTTTTGCCTTTAATTGTCTTTGTGCTATTATGTTCATTTTGGTATTTTGCATCTTGGCGTGACGTGGTATTTCATACACCCAGGTATCGAATTTTGGTTTAAGGCGTTTCTGGTGCGGATGGGTACGAAGGTGCGGTTCTGTCGCATAGGTTTTTCTAAAGTGTTGTTTTCCTTTTCTACCCTTGTATGTGTATTCTAATTTGTTATTTGTCGAAAAGTGAGCTACATCTACTTTTTGTTGGCGTTCGTGTTAGGTTTATTTTTATAATTACACCTTATGTAAGAATCCTGGGTTTTGATTGGTTAATAGCCAGTATATTTTCACCAATTTACTTTTATCAAATGAATATCGTTCATTTTAAACAGCGCCGGGGTATATGCAAAAGGATATGCCTTTTACCTCTCTGCCGTGGTATTTGTCAAAAATACTCTACTGGACGCTTGTAATGTCACGATCATCAATGCGTTTTATGTCACGATCATCAATGCGTTTTGTACGTTAACATTCGGTGTAATTAAACAGATATAGCATGTTTTGAGGGTATTTGCGAAAATACCAGTCTTGAGAATGAATTTCCTCGCCTAACGGCTCGCGAAATTTAACATTCTCTCGACTGGTATTTTCGCAAATACCCTCCTTAACATGATATATCTGTTCAACATTTGATTATTGTCAGTTTTACGAACTCCTTCTTTTAATTTAACACTGAGTTTGGTATTTTCTTATACTTCTTCAATATACTATAGGAAACATTTTTTTACATTGATTGAAAATACACGATTCCTTTTGTTTGTAATATCTAGTGATGAACATTTAAGTAGAATATTCTTCGGTAAATATAAAACAAAAAGTAACTAATAAAGAATGTTCCTTGTATTTGTGGTTTAAATTCATGATCCGTATCTCATCATTATTCAACATGTCGAACAGGATTTGCTTACCTTTCCGGAGCATCTGAGATCACCCTGGTGTGTGTTGGGGTTCATTGCTTAGTCTTAAGATTTCTACATTGTATATTATGCTTGGTATACTGATGTTTATCTTTTCTTCGTTTTTGTTTTGGCATGGCGTTGTCAGTTTTATCTTGACATGGATGACTTTCGATGAGTTTAAATGTGCGTTTGATATAGTTCGACCCTTTATGTCTACATGTTGAAATTAACCATTTATACTTAACATCATTTCTGACACATACTGTTTTGTCAACAGAATAATATACTTTGAGATTAAAAGATATTGGAACGAAAATCAACATCATGGAGCTACAAATCGATATTTTTTTTTTTTTTAGCAAGACGAGCATAGTAATTTGTACTGAAAATTATATATAAATAATGTATGTTGGACTCTTAATCGCCATGGTCAGGCTGAGGCTCGGTGTTTTGATGCTGAGATGTATTTTAATCACGCTGAAGTTTGATGATTTTACACAAATTACATTTCAACGCTGTTCACGTCAACATAGAAATCAATTTGTATGTTAGAAGCAGTTTTCAAGGTTTTAAGTTGATGTTGGGCTTAAAACCTTTAAATACCTTTATATACCAAGAGAAACAGGAAGGATTGGTTGAAAACGGAAGGTTAACCTTCTATGGCTTTTTTCGAAATCTACCAAATGTTTTTTTTTTTTTTTTTTTTCACGTCAATGAAGTGTAACAATCTCTAAAAATATAATCGGGTCCACAAACAGACTATCCGCATCACGATATACGGTAAATGGTGGAAATCATCTACATGTACTTCTCATAATAAATGCACATCTGTAGATTTTAAACCAGCCAACATGCGTCAAAAATGATCGCACATCAGCGAACGGTCCATCGCACTTCGGCGTGACCATCGCACTTCAGTGTCTCCGTAACACTTCTGAGTCATAGTGCGTTTATTACTAGGCAACAGATTTAAAGATGTTTGTCATCTTTGTTTTTTTCCTGCATGCTCCATTTATGCTGATTCCAAAATATATGGTTTTATATACTTTTGCTTGACAAAAGGGCGATCAAGTGCTACTTTGATAATTGATATCATTTCTAATGTCGTAAAGTTTAGTTCTGAAACTACATTTATAGTAAATGACTATATGAAAGTCATGATATGAATTAGACTTAAATGTATGTGTGGTATCCTTTATTTCATTTCATTCAATTTGTCTTATTGATTGGTATCCTTTATTTCAACTCATTGAATTTGTCTAATTATGTGGTATCCTTTAGGTCAACTCATTGAATTTGTCTTATTGTGTGGTATTCTTTAGTTCAACTTATCAAATTTGTGTTATATTTTTAAATGATGAAAGCTTGTGTTAAAGATAGGGTCAAATGATTTATACTATTGGTCGATGAGATTGAGATTGACAGGTATAGTATATCTATCATGCTTTAGAAATGTGATTATTCACACCAGTTTCAAACCTTCCTGGGGTATGGACACTGAAACACGTGAATAAAATTCGCAAAACGTTGCACGGAAAAATAATCGGAAAAACGAAGCACGAGAAATAAGATCGTATATCTTAAGAAACCAGTACTAGAAGTTATTACTCCGCCGGACAAGAAGACCCTGCGAAAAAAAATAATAAAACATTCATAGTAACTTGAAATCTGTGGTGACTTTAATTAGTCACGGTTTACTGTTTAATCAAATGCGGAAAAGCACGTGAAATTAAGAGTACCGACACGAAACACGGAAAATAAATATTGGGAAACACGAAGCAAGAAAATCGAACCAAACACGAGAAAACGAGGAATAAAACGTCAAAATACGAAAACACGTGAAATAAAAAGGCCGAAAACGTTGAACGAAAATAACCTTTACCACCCTCATTAATCAAAGTACATACTCAACTTGATTTTTTAATAACATATATGATAAAACAAAATTCTAGTGTACCTAAATCCAAGCTGCCGGCAAACAACAGCTACATTTCTTATTTCAAATCGTTCAGGTGATACCTTCAACCATGTGTTCTCATATTTCACAACAAGTTGTCCAGAATTGTTTGAATTTCCACCAAATAGTTGTATTTCGTAATCTTCAAAAGCCAACAAGTGAAATATTTGCCTGCAACCAGATGCTCAAAGGCCACATATTTACATATACAAAGCAAGCAACCTCTATAGTCTGTTGTCTTTACAAGGTTACAAAGTAGTATGATTGAAGCGTCATAGAAACATTTGGTTTTTTTTCGGGTTGATTCCTGGATGCAAAATGGCAATAATTCTAATTATTTAATCATATGTTTTTAATTTTAGGAATAATACAAGGTGAACCAAACTCATGAAATTACAATGTCAGTGTTCATTTTAATAATCAAAATAGTTAATACTTAGAAATTACTGAGGAAATAGCAACAGAAACAACAGTTGTTGACTAAGGCAAGCTTTAAGCTTTTCAATGACTGACACACTTAAGGAATAGTATGAATTCAAAAGGAGGACGACTAGATAGTTCGGTATGGTAGGAGTTTACTACTATGGATGCCAATCAACATTATCAAAATGTTACAATAGGAAAACAAACTGTAAATTTGGTGTCCATATCTAAGCATGATAATTATCCAAAACCACTGGTGATTCAATACACAGATATATCGTATCTGTCTTGCAATTTGAGATAGGCATAAGACTCTTGTTTCGTATGGCAAGATTTCGTCAAAATATTTCCTCACTGACAAACACAGTGATAAACATCTTAGAGGACCACATTACATGTACCTCTTTGTTATATATCTTCAGTTTTCTTAAATTTAAAACGGGACCGGATCTGGGGATGTTTTTGTTTACTATTAATAGATCATAAAAGGCAAGGAAATAAGATGTTTAACATGTAAAATTTAAGCTTGTTTGAAACAGCTTTTAGTGACATTGTATCTTCAAACTCTCTTCGGCCAAACCATAATATACAATCAAAGTTATTGTTTGCTATTAAAACCATAAGTGCGATGGTGTGCTATTCCAAATTCGGACCAAGTTATTGGTTGAATTTTGTCTAATTCCGATGTTAATTGTAGTTGTAGTAATTTTTTGCATCGTCCGGAGAAAGAAAATATTTGTCATCCATGTTTAACAGGCAATTACAATACGAGTTTGATGTATTTTTTTCATTGAATGAATACTCTATCCACTGATGAAGTTAAACATGATTTCATGGTTCACCTAGCAGGCAACTGAAATAGTGTTCCTTCCAACGAACTCAAATACATGTGATGTAATTTGTTTTCAAATATTTTGTAGCGTTGCTTAATATGTCTGATGTATGCATATGCATATTGCTATATATCGTCACTCACATGCAAGTATTCAATATCTCTAACACACGTTTTGTGATTATATAAACGTTTTAAAAAATACCTGGGAAAGGTTCTGAATTACATTTAAGTGTTACATCTCGTGTGTGCATTACGCAGGATAGTATATAATCTTCATAAGCCCATAAACGTTCTGAACACTGATCGAGTTCTACTGAATCCCATGGGCATTCTATATATTTTAATATGGTTGGTCCGAGACCATGTTTAAAATGATTTTTTTCTTCCCTATTTCCATAATTATTATCTCCAAACAAAAGCCGACCACCTTTGCTGTGAAAATATACAAACAAAACATAAAAATAAATGGCGTATTAGTAATATCAATTGTTTAATAAGAAAACATATTAGATCTATATATCTGTTTGTATCATTCATAGAAGTTCCATATTTAAAATAATTAGATATTACTGTCCTCCGTTGCTTAATATATTTTGATATAGTCCATTTTAACATTAGAATTCAGTATACTTCTTACAATTTAGACAATGTTTATTGTACGCAAAAGAGAAATCTAAGCCAATAGTCATTTCAATTATTATAAAGGTCTTATATTTTAAGTCATGTTTTCTTCTAGTTTAAAAACGTTCGACTTCATATTTCCAAAAGATGTAGTTTTGAGAGTTATCTGTGCATGCTTTTTAGTTATCTTTTAGTTATGTTGCAGTTATACTGGATTAACTGTCATTTAATCACTGTTGGAGGTATATAATAAAATATAGGGAACGTTGAAAATCTAACTTCAATCTTGTATTAATTCAAATAAGATTAGGCGCTTGTTTCTAGAAAAAAAGTGTCAATGTAAAATAAATTTGGTTTCAGTGCAACTTTGACCCAAAATGGATAACAAATTTCTATAGCATGAAATGATGAAGACCGTTCGGTTCTTTAACAGTATTTCATTAGGTATGTAGTGGATAATTGTCTCATTGGTAGTTATACCAAATCTTTCTTTTTAAATGAACTTTTAAATTATAAACTACATGAAATAAAACCGGGAATTTGTAAAACTCTTAATAATTTGATTATAATTAGATGAATTTTAACATATAACCAGTTTGATATTATAGCATTTCTAAGTACAAAACAAGACATTCAAGCATTTACAGTACGTGAATCGTTCTGTTGGAAAATAATCAGCGATTCCTTGTATTTGCGCATGTTTACCAGGTAAGTATTGTAATTTACATATATCATTGATTCTTGAAAAAATGAACGGTAATGATACGAATGAATTATCTACAAACTTGTAGAACGTCATGATAACTCTGTTTTAGAATTTTCATTTTAACAAGTCTCAATCTTTGATCGAAATCTGTTCATATTTGGAAATCTGGAACAAGTCCATTATATAACATTTTATAACCTAACATTTATGTTCTCGCTGTGTTGAAGACTCATTGCTGGCATTCGGCTGTTTTCTGCTTTTTCGGGTTGTTTTCTTCAACACATTCCCCATTTCCATTTTCAATTGTATATTTATATAAGTTATGATCAACATGTAGATCCTCTCTTATATCTAATGCAAATTTGTTTTAAACAACTTACTGCGAAGATTGATTAAACATTCCTGTCCCAAGTCATGAGGCTCTGGCCTTTGTTAGTATTGTACGTTTGTGATTTCAGTTCAATTATATGCTTTGGAATTTAGTGTGACGTCAATTTTCACAAAAAGCACACATTTTGTTTAGGGTCCAGCTGTAGCTCGCCTCCGGGATTTTCTCGCGGTGTTTAGATTTAAAGCTTGGCTACGAGGTGAACGTCAATGAGACATGTGTATAAATGGAAAATTTCTTAACCTCACGATACCTTTTACAAATTCTCACTAATCATTATTAATTATAAAAATGAAGCATGGGGAAAATGTAATCTATATATATATATATTGATATGTATACTGCTCTATAACCATGCGTTGTATTCAGACGAATTGTGTATACATATGTAACACTAACTAAAGTTTCTGTGTTAAAAATTGTTTTCAAGACACTTAATGCAGTTTCGTAACCGTTATATATGATTATATATAGTATGATTTAGTAGTTAATTATATTCTACTCACGTAAAACCTAATTGGTGACAGAACATCGATGCCTCAGAGGTTCCCATGTAGGCCCACATACATATCCCCAGTACCCGTCTTTAAAGTACTCGAGTATACCAATACCTTGATCACTCCATGTGCCGTTAAGTCTAAACTTAACTTCCGGAACTACAATCAATACAAGAAATAGATTCACAATATATAGTATGTTATCTTACATGTCACATATTATCAATGATAGAATTTATATGCAATTTTGTAATAGAAAATAAAAACATTTCCCCACTCTCTTTAAAAAGGCTACGAAATATTGAACTATCTCAAAATCATATGTCAACTTTGTCAATTTCAAACTAAACTGTTTCTTTTTTATTCTTTAATGTTCATGACCTTTCACAAGATGTAGCAGCAACATAAATTTGATAAATGGAGTGATAGTATAAAAGAAAATAGTATCAAAATTCCTACCAATGCAAGATGACAATATTCTTCGTCAATTTAAAGTAAAATGTTTTATTCCTTTTGATGTTAATCCAGAAAAATATCACAGCATATTTTGCGGAAAGTATTGTAGGAGTGCTTGAAAGTATCAATGTCGAGTCGTGCACAGTTTATCTATTCTAGTGTCCTGGTATACTGTCATAAATTCATGAGAGATGTCCGTTGTTATTCTGTCGTTTACATGTTGTAATGTACTATTATATTATGTATTTGTTTCTCTGTCCTGGGTGTTCCTGCGTTTATTTGTACTGTATTCCCATCACGTAATGTTTTTATTTTAGGGTATGTTTAACATTGTCATTTTGTTTTCGCTTTATCAATTTTATGACTATTGAACAGCGGTATACTAATGTTGCCTTTGTTTAATAAATCTTTTCAATTTAAAATGAGTTTGGATAAAAAAAATAATGAATTAAGTAACTAAGGATAAAACTGATTTCTTTACACATAATACATGTAATATACTGTAAACCAACTCATTTTCTCGGATCCTTTTTTGTGTTTACAGCACTATCACAATTCATGGCGATTTATTTTCGAATTTTTCAAATTCACTTGATGTAGTCAGATAAGGAAAGACCCATGTTTTAAATTTTCGCGACCATTTATATTGTAAGATGATGCAAAAGAACATGTCCGTTCAAAAATGGAAAATTAAGAATAAGGAACAAATTGTCATTAATTTAGGTTTACAGATTCCCGCGTAAAATTTATTTCTTTTTTAAATCTAGAAAAGGACAGTTATTACCGTTTACATTTGATTTATTTAGTCTAAGAGTAAGTTACTTCGGGTAAATTGCAGCAGTATATTTAGAAAATTCTTGATAATTTAAGGAATATATATCTTCTAGATAATGGTAAGTGTTGTTGCATTTATCAATTAAATGCAGTGTAAACGGGGTTTAACGATTTGGGGCTTATACTGGGATTCAAAACAATACAAATAAAGGCAACAGTAGTATACCGCTGCTCGAAAGTCATAAATCGATTGAGAGAAAACAAATCGGAGTTACAAACTAAAACCGAGGGGAACAAATCAACTATAAGAGGAAAACAACGAAACAACAGAAACACTGAAGTGCAACAAAAACAAACGACAATCATTGCAATGAATGCAACACACACAGAAACGAGCTATAACTTACAGTATAAGATATCAACTGCCATTTGACTGACTTGGATCTTGGAACAGGACATCTTAAGGAAAAATATTGGATAGAACTTGCTTTTGTGGCTAGTCAAACCTCGCGCTTTTATGGCAATGTTAAATATAACACTAAAATGACAATATTACATGACAGGACTACAGTACAAACTAATGCAAGAACATTCAGGACAGAGAAATACACAAACAATACAATAGTACATTTCGACATGCTTATACATGTTATAATTATCAAAGGTATCAGGCTTATAATTTATACGCCAGACGCGCGTTTCGTCTACATAAGACTCACCAGTGACGCTCAGATCAAAATAGTAAAAAGCCAAACAAGTACAAAGTTGAAGAGCATTGATGATCCAAAATTCCAAAAAGTTGTGCCAAATACGGCTAAGGTTATCTATGCCTGGGATAAGAAAATCCTTAGTATTTAGAATAATTCATACTTTTGCAAACAGTAAATTTATGGTATTAGATGTATTTTATAACAATTACTAGACTATTAATAAATAATTGTGTTAGTAATTAGATAATTAATTGTATTATCTAGCTATGTTAGTATTTCTTCTAAATCAAACTGTAAAACAAATAAATCGTGTACGTTTAGTTGCTTTAAACTAGAATCTTATAAAAGAACTGCGTGAAATACGAATACAAAAAAAAAAAAAAATAGAATTACAACTACAAACGATAATCATTTAACAATTCCGATCAGAATTACAAATACAAAATCATAACTAAATACATGAATGTTGTATAAACAAATACCGTGACACGTCTTTTAGCAATGCGAATTAACACTCTGCAAGTCTGCTATTTAAAGGCCGCAATTGGCGCCCAAAGGAATACATGCCACATGTTGATGCCGAAACGTACGTAAATATAAATAAGGAAAATCACAAGCAGCTTCAATTATCTTAGCACAATTCACGTGAGTATATGACTCGCATATTCATCTTTCTCGTTAGGGAAAAAGGCTTTAAATGAGTTGCACCAAACATATTTGCACTCAGATTTACCAAACAATCATTTGATTAAATTGGTAAACTTTTGTTTGATAAAATTGTATTGAATTATTACCTACTATAACTACTCGTATTATTGATGAACATGTTTTACCTACTCCACAAAGTATTTGATAGTACACAGAATGTAAACATCATTATATTGTCTGCACTGTTTCGAAGGTCGAGATTGTGATGCCATGGCTATGAACCCTAGTCAGGTCAAACCAGAGACTTTTGAAATTGTTTTTGTTGATACTCCGCTAATATATAAGCTCAATTCATCAAGGAGTGAAATAAAACACTGGTTGGCTAAGAGTATAAAACCAAGGCTGAGTGAGTTGACATTTCTACCTGCAGACCTATACGTTGTGAACAAGCACTTTAAAAAGCCAGCTCAGCGTGTCGGTGTTGTAATTATGTGTCTCTATATACATATTATCAAAATTAATTAACTGTAGCAACTTATATAAATACCTTCGAACGGTTCGGTTCTGCATTTAATAAATGCTGATCCAAACAAACTGCTGCCAACGTCTTCTTCCGACTTAACCCATTCAAACTCACAGTCCTGTAAATCATTTGCATCAAGAGGACATTCGATGAAGTCTATCCATGTTGGTCCTTGTCCGGGAGCTATTTTTTCAAATTTAGGTACTCCGCCATACCTGAAGATTATCATGAACTTATAATATAATTTAAGTATACAGTTTATGTGGTTAGTGCAGGATTTAAGCATGAAAAACGTACTGGATGAAACATTCCGACGTTTCATTCGAAAAACTTTGACCTGAAAAATCCATTTCACTTGCCATAAACCTTTTTTTTTATAGATATTATTATTTTTATTATCCTGATATGCTTGAACTATTTTGGAAGTGTCACGTGACTTTTCTATTTAAAATCATCCCAACACTGGCTGCTGAAAAAAAAAATCAATGAAAGCAATGTTTTGTTTTGTCGATTTTTAACAATTGTTTTTACACAAATTTCCTTTAATGATGTTCGCTAATCTGTTTCAAAATAACAAGTTTTTTAAAAGACTGTTACACATTGATAATATGGGAATAAAGGAACTGAAAAAGCAGATAAATGTAGCATTGAAGGATCCGTGTGCTTGTTTTGAGATATAAGCCGTTGGAAATGTGTGTGGAAATGTTTTTCATACATTGGCGCCTTTTTCCTTAAAAAGTGATAAAAAAACAAGGATATTTTTAGAATTTGAAAGATGACTCTATGATTCGATTATAGTAGTTAAAGTATTGTTGTAAAATATACACTGCAGAGTTTATTCTATTTGTCTTTACACTTTAATGTGAAAATATTGTTTTAAAAACTTAAACACGAAAACAGTTCTCACAGAATACACTTCTCATCAATAACGGTGAATTTGACATAATTCATTGACATGTAGTTTTAGGAACATTACATCATCATTTTGGTATATCCAGTATTAATCAGCCACATTTGTAAGTAAAGGGATCAAAAATGAAAGACCTCAAGCAAGCTAGTTGTCCACAAATTTGACTTATCGGTCAATTTTAACAACAAGATGTTGAAGAATTAATTAACAACATTTTATCAATTTTTTTTTTTAATAAATTTCTTTTGTTTATTTGATCAGTCATTTTGAATGTTTTTTTTTTTTTCTTTATATGCGAATGAAATTAAAACTAAATGACAAACAACAGGATAAAAACATTACATAGAAAACCAGATACTGAGCAACACGAACCGCATTTAAAACCCTGTATGATCTCAATGCTCCGGAGGAGTAGGCAGATCCTGTTCGACATGTCAACCCCATGCACAATATACATATGGCTTCACAAACTGCTC
>JAASAO010003620.1:0-34346 GCA_017311375.1 Mytilus coruscus | reverse complement strand
AGAAAATCCTGCTAATTTAAATTTTTCGGCTGTTTTCCTGGCGGATTCCTGCTACAATCAAGCAGGAATATGCACATTTTCCTGGTAGGAATTCTTAACAAATTCCTACTAGATTCTTTGTACATTCCTGTAGGACTGGTTCGTACAGGCAAAAAGTGAGTTTAAAAAATCATTTTATTTAATTGGTATGCATATATTATAAATAATTGTCCATAAACGCTGCTAGTTATAACTATTTAGGATAATAACAAGCACCGACGAGTCATTAATTAACAAACTGCTAATCTAGCTGGTACGTGTCCTAAATGTTATTATGGAAGACAAGTATAAATTACATACAAACTTTCTATTCTTTCCAACAGTTTGCCATTTTCTATATCTTTTACAGTCAGGAAATATCCATGTCCACAACCAACTCTCCTGAAATAGTAATGATATATCGCCTGAACACAGAATCAATGTATTTATACTGATTTATTTCTTGCATGAACAGATATTTCTCATATCACACTGTGAATTTGATTGGCTTATTCAGCATCATGAGACAATATTACGACATTTCCATTGGCCATTTGTTAGGTCATTGACAACTTTCAAAGGTTAAGACAATGTACATTTCGTCCATGAATCAATAAACAATAACCAGTTATATTTATATATAGCATCATGCTTTCAATTTCAGTGCATAATAATAATTTAAAATGTACTTACAGTTTGAATTTCTGCTTCCATGTTCCAAATGCAGAGAGAACAAGTGCATTAAGACCATTAAGTTCTTTCCATCCTTGTAAATTTTTGAATACAATAAATATATTTTCAACTTTCAAATTAGTCTACTCATTGCAAATATTCAGAGTATACGCATACCTGTCAACTGACCCGGATCCTGCGGGTGTGACCCGAGATTTTCACAATTCTGAGGGGTCATCCGGAACACCGGGTGACCAAATAACCGGTATTATGGAAAATAACCCGTTTTCACCCGGATTCCTAAGCCTTCAGACTGATTAGATATAAACTGATTTCTTTAAAATACCCGCAAAATCGTAATTCTTCCTGGACAAGAAGTTCAACTAGCTGTGAACTCAGCTCAAGTGACCCATTTCAGTGCATGGCTTCACTTGATAGCTTTAGTGTCAAACACACTGTTAATTAACACCAATTACCTTAGCTTTAGGTCATAAATAATTTGTGTATTTTAAAACAAAATGAGTTACCTCCCTTTTGTCAATTCACAATATACTCCTTAAACTTATGTTTTTTTTTGAGTAAAAGATTAAATCTAAAATGAATTGAATGCAAAACATATCAGAATAATACTTTTACTTTTTTCTACCTTAGAACAATTAAAAATTAAAAAAAAATTTTGAAAATTACTTTTTCATCAATACCTCCTTTAATTGTTTAACTTTATTTTATTATACTCTAATATCAACCTCAAATATGTTTCACTGTTTTAAAGTGGGACTAATGTATGCAAAGAAAACACAAATTGGCACATTGAATGTCATGGACTGAATATGAACAGGAATAAAGGCTTATGTAACACAAATCTATCAATGGCCTCCAAATGCAATGAAATAATAAAATGTACAATTTTAAATTTATTTATTTTAATGTAACTTAACTATGTGGACATGTTTTGGAAACTTTGATATAAAGTATAAGAAAATGTCCCCTAAATACTGAAATTCTGCTCGAAAAGTTCGTGACGTTATGACCTAAGATTTCATTCTTCTATGCAGAATTCACCTGCATTTAATGGTCATAGGTTGACAGGTATGTATATCGTTACAAGACTGCATGTAAATTCATAGTAACAATAAATTTATTTTGCATGCTTGTATTGACAGAAGCAAACTTTGGGCAATGGTGGATTTTGTCATTTTTAAAATGTAATTCAATATGTGGTAAATCAGTGTCCACTGTTATTGTTGAGAATTCTATTTGCACTTTAAATAAGGTTGTAGATCAAAACTATTTTAATGAAATGTATAAAGTATTGATTTACAAACACTTCCATTGTCACATCACTAAACTTTTTATTTTTAAAGCATACTGTAAATTCAGAAATTATTATGCAATTATTGTTGCGATGTTTTTCATTTTAGAGACTAAAATACAATTTTAATTTTTGCGATATTGAGAAAAATCCTGTTTAATTCATAAAAAAAAAATACAAAATCAGTTTAAATTATTGCGTTTATAACCCTGTCGCATTTTTGGCAATAATAAAACATCGCAATAATTTCTGAATTAACAGCATCATGATTTTGATAGTTACAATATTGTCAAGAAGTTTTGTTGCTCACAATGGCCTGCTATGCTTTTCTCATTTCCATCTGCAAATTCAAAGCGATTTCTTTTACCCATCTGATGTGACGCCAGTGAGGGCTGTAAATAATACAACTTTCTTATGATTCTTTTATATTGAAACTATAAAGATAAATATAATATTGTGTTGGTGATATTATTCATAACAAAATATAAAACGCTTTGAAAAACATTTTTCTTTTAGCTTAAACACAAGACAACTGTAGGCAAAATGCAATTAATAATAAATATAATGCCTCATTAAAAGGCTGTCAGAAAGGCAAATTGGATACAAATCTAAATAAAGAATATCTCAACCAAATATTGTCTAATTTTGACAACAATGAACACCTGGATAATAAATACATTTGCTAATGACAACTTTCATCTTCAATAATGATATGACCTATTAGTTTCAGTTCCTAGAAGACACCAAATGATGGTATAAAGCAACACTCAGTTATGTTATGAATTACAAAACAGGTGCAGACAGACAAAAATTGTGTCAAGACCTTTAGTTCAGTCTTTCTGTTTAGTATAATATGTGTTAAATATTTCAGTAAGTGATTATAATTAAGACAGAGTATAGTAAGCTATAAAGCCCAGCACCCCTCCCACCGACATGACAACACCAACAGCCTGATCTATGTACAAAGCAATAAACTAAAATACAAATAAGAGAGACATTGACCAATGACAACCCCTGCTTCCACAGTTCCTAAGTTTACCTTGTACATCCATCTGAGATTTCAATACAGTCTTCAGTTTTTCTTTCACATGATCTTCAAACTGTAAACAAAACCCGTGAAATGTTTCACACTTATTAATCCTTTTCAACTTTACAAATACTTTTAATTATTGATAAATTTCAGTACAACATCCACCATTTTATATTCAATATTAAACATTACCAAATCTGTTTAAATACATTCCTGATAGTATGTTTTTGTGTGTGTTCTTTTCTATAAATTATTCACAAATTTACATGTCTTTACTGTATGTGATTTTGAAAAAGATGGCGAATAGCTGATTAGCATCAATCAAGTTAAGCTACCCGTTATGAAAAACATGACACGTACTCCAGCCAGACAGTAGCAGTACTGTAGCTGTACTGAGAACCGTATTTATAATATTCATTTGGACTTTTCTTTGAATTGCTTATAATAGATACCCGGCTGGACTTTCAGCGAAATTAGCCGTAAACCGCCTCGAAATATTTAAATTAGCAGGAGTCCGGTTCATAAAGTCCAGCTGGACTTTAATAAAAGTACGCCTGAAAATAATCCAGCCGGCATTTCTGGCAAAATATTGACTCTATAAAGTTCAGCTGGACTTTACAAAGTCCGCTGAACTTTAAAAAGTCCAGCTGAACTCTATAAAGTCCAGCTGGACTTCAAAAACAGTTTGACTTATAAAGATGATCTCAGCAGGGCAACTCAGCCATTTTCAAAAGGGGACGGGGGGTTCCTTACTCAGGATAAGGGGTGTGTGGTCCAACCATATGTCCCCATTCAAATGCATTGATCGTCAAAATAATGGGGGTTCCAACCCCCACCCTGGATCCGCCACTGCTCAGTTTTTCTTCAGATGGTTGATTCTTCTGATTTAATTTGCATCATGCATCCTTGCTATAATCTGAAAATACAAAAGAAACAGATGACATTATGCATATGTAATGGTTATTTCTTTTCTTTTGTACTGTCTTACTGGCAAAACCAAGAAATGGGGAATTGAGAAGCTAAATGCTAACTTCTAAAAATTTGTGGTTATAATAGCCTAAATAATTTTAAAGTGGCTAAAATAAAAATAAAGTTGGCTTTGAAAATCACTTAAAGTGTAGGAATCAAAAACTTTCAAAACAACTCAAATAATAACCATTCCTTAATACAGAGGAATAAAAATATAACAATACATTTTTTACATAACAATTCAAAACAGGAAGTGACAGTGACATAACAGACAAGATGAAAATTATTGCATGAATATAAATATTTGCTGTAGGTTTTATTCTTTTTACTCTTCAAAAATAAGAATTAAGCTATTTATAATATTGTAATTATTTTATTAATATGTTGAATAAAAGAGCATACCAGATAATATCAACAAAATGGTGGAATTCAATTTATTGTACTTACCAGAATATGCAATCCAAAACACATGCAAACGTACAGCAATCTTCCTAAATTGTCATTGATGCCAGTCAGAAGGATCCATCTTCTCTATTTAATGTGAAAAGAACTACTTCCAAACATTTGCATACATCCAATTATGTAAAATTCTCATTTTGTGCAAGAAAGAAGACATCTTCCTGTTTATTCCAAATTCAAATTTTGTTGTATTGCAATACATGAGGTTGTTTAAGTAGATGTTTTAAACGTTCCTCTTATGACTAATTGCATGTGCCTTAATTTTGAATATGTGATATATTGAAAAAGAAAATCAATTATTAATTTGTTTAATTATGAAATTTTTAATAAAAGTGATAGTAATTGCAGAAATATGTATTTCGAAATGTGTTCTCCTACATATGGCCTCAATCTCTGTGGAGATAGTACTTCATGTGACCTGTCCAGACTGAGGTTAATTGAAAACATATGGCACATTTCTACAAGACTAACTGCTATTAAATCACTGTTATATGGCTCAAGTTTCTAATTGATGTTAAAGAATGAATGATAATTATTAATTTTATGCATTCATCTAATTAAATATAAATATACTAGAAAATGTATAAATTTAACCTGTAACAGATGTTGCTAGTGTTTTTTTGTTGTAAAAAGTAGAAATGTTAAATAATTGTTGTATTAAACATATTAACTTGGATATAATTCAATCAAAAGTCACCAAAATTAAATTTTAACTTTCCATCAACAGTCTATGTTAAATATGCCATAATGGAATTGAAAATCTAGGAAAGTATCACATCTTATAGTTTGAACTAAAAGTATATTGCAAAAATTATTTTATTATTATTATTACTTGCAAACTTTCATTTTAACTGTTTTACATTTTGAAAGAATTGTTCCTTTCAAAGAACAGAATCTAGCTATTGTGGCAAACTTTTTATTTCTGTAAGGGTATATTTGGCTGACGAAAATTTTCTAAGTCTAAATTCCTGCTCATAAATGAATGTAAAATGTTCTAAGACAAAACTCCTGCTGATCATTCTACAGAAAGGAATAAATTTCTTCAAAGTCCAGCCGTGTTTAATTTCTTGTCAGCATTACAAAAGTGCGGTTGGACTTTTAGAAAATACCGCTGGCAAATAACCCAAGTATAAGAAAAATACGTATACGGCTCATGTCAGACTGGACTTTTCAAAGTCAGACTGGAATATGTCTCAAGTCCAGCTGGAGTCCAGTTGAACTCCTGTTGAAATTTTCATACGGGTAGAGCAAGTGAATTTGATGTGAACATGGACATTAACCAGTCTTTGCTCCTACATTTAAATACTGCATGCTAAACCATTAGATACAAATTTATAGTCTATGGATGTTCAGGTCTGAAATTTGAACCCTCAGCTATTAAATTGCATCATCAAGTTAACTGAATGAGGTGGTAAAGATTTTAAAACATTTCATTGCAATTTGATTAGGATTTAGGAGAACAGGACACAAATGTGTTCAGCAGTATGCAGATATAAAGAAACACATGTCATGCCATGATGTGCAGGTAAAATTAAACAATATTTGTTGAATTGGTTTCTATCCTTGAAAACATATTTACCAATGATGCTAAATTTTTGCCATTAACTGTGGCTGTGCCTTTTTGAATGGTCATTGGCATATTTTTGAATGGTCATTGGCATATTTTGAATGGTCATTGGCATATGTCATCCAAAATTCTACACATACCACTTGTTATTCGTTGAGTAATATCGGTCTGTAAGTATTAACGTTGTATGAATAATAGAACAGAGTTTCACTGTCTCCAACATTGCATGCTTGTATTTAAAATATCCAAGTGCAATATCTTAAAAATAACTATTTTTTTGTTGTTCTTTAAAACTTTTACCAATATCTTAGACAATATAGATATAATAATTTGTTACACCTACTGTCATTATCTGGTTCCAGATGATCTCCCTTCAGAGGAAGATGGAAGTTGTCTTCAGGGCGCTCATTTTTCCATTCCTTCAGCAAATCAACAACTACTTCCTAAAACAAATTAAGGCAGTTGTTGATAGACAAATGAATATAATATCAATCTGATAGGCTTGATTATGATAGTTGCTGATATACAACAAGATATTATGTCAATCTGAGAGGTTGGATTTTGATTGTTGTTGATAGACAACACAATTTGATGTCAATCTGATAGCCTGGATTATGATAGTTGCTGAAATACAACAAGATATAATGTCAATCTGGGAGGCTGGATTATGGTTGTTGTTGACAAACAACAAGATATAATGTCAATCTGAGATTTTGGATTTTGATTGTTGTTGATAGACAACAGAATATGATGTCAATCTTAGAGGCTGGATTATGGTTGTTGTTGGTAGACAACACAGTAAAATGTCAATCTGAGAGGCTAGATTATGGTTGTTGTTGTTCATAGACAACACAATATGATGTCAATCTGAGAGGCTGCATTATGGTTGTTGTTGGTAGACAACAAGATAGTATATCAATCTGAGAGGCTGGATTATGGTTGTTGTTGATAGACAACACAATATGATGTCAATCTGAGAGGCTGGATTAAAGTTGTTGTTGATAGCCAACACAATTTAATGTCAATCTGTGAGGCTGGATTATGGTTGTAGTTGGTATATAAAAAAATATAATGTCAATCTCAGAGGCAGTATAATGGTTTTTGTTAGTAGACAACAAGATAGTATATCAATCTGATAGGCTGGATTATGGTTGTTGTTGATAGACAACAAGATATAATGTCAATCTGAGAGGTTGGATTATGGTTGTTGGTAGACAACTCAATTTGATGTCAATCTGAGAGGCTGGATTATGGGTGTTTTTGAAAGACAACACAAGAAACTGTCAATCTGAGAGGCTGGATTTTGGTTGTTGTTAAGAGACAACACAATGTAATGTCAATCTGAGAGGCTGGATTATGGTTGTTGTTCGTAGAAATCAAGATAGTATATCAATCTGAGAGGCTGGATTATGGTTGTTGTTGATAGACAACACAATATGATGTCAATCTGAGAGGCTGGATTAAAGTTGATGTTGATAGCCAACACAATTTAATGTCAATCTGTGAGGCTGGATTATGGTTGTTGTTGGTATACAACAAAATATAATGTCAATCTGAGAGGCTGGATAATGGTTTTTGTTAGTAGACAACAAGATAGTATATCAATCTGATAGGCTGGATTATGGTTGTTGATAGACAACAAAATATAATAACAATCTGAGAGGTTGGATTATGGTTGTCAGGGATTGAAGTTAAAATTTTGGCATGGTAGCCCACAGGTTTAATTTTGTAGCCCACGTATATAGTCCTATACAAGAAAAACAGAAATTTAAGTAGCCCACACCAAAATTTCAAAGCCTGGTTGTTGTTGGTAGACAATTCAATATGATGTCAATCTGATAGGCTGGATTATGGTTGTTGTTGATAGACAACACAATATAATGTCAATCTGAGAGGCTGGATTATGATAGTTGCTGATATACAACAAGATATAATGTCAATCTGAGAGGCTGGATTATGGTTGTTGTTGACAACTCAATCTGATGTCAATCTGAGAGGCTTGATTATGGTTGTTGTTGATAGACAACAAGCTATAATGTGAATCTGATAGGCTGGATTATGGTTGTTGTTGATAGACAACACAATATGATGTCAATCTGAGAGGCTGGATTATGGTTGTTGATGATAGACAACACAATATAATGTCAATCTGAGAGGCTCGATTATGATAGTTGCTGATATACAACAAGATATTATGTCAATCTGAGAGGCTGGATTATGATTGTTGTTGATAGACAACTCAATTTGATGTCAATCTGAGAGGCTTGATTATGGTTGTTGTTGATAGACAACATGATATAATGTCAATCTGATAGGCTGGATTATGATAGTTGCTGATATACAACAAGATATAATGTCAATCTGAGAGGCTGGATTATGGTTGTTGTTGATAGACGATAAGGAAAAATGTCAATCTGAGAGGCTGGATTATGGTTGTTGTTGATAGACAACACAATATAATGTCAATCTGAGAGGCTGGATTATGATAGTTGCTGATATACAACAAGATATAATGTCAATCTGAGAGGCTGGATTATGGTTGTTGTTGATAGACAATACAATATAATGTCAATCTGAGAGGCTGGATTATGATAGTTGCTGATATACAACAAGGTATAATGTCAATCTGAGAGGCTGGATTATAGTTGTTGTTGATAGGCAACACAGTAAAATGTCAATCTGAGAGGCTGGAGTATGGTTGCTGTTGATAGACAACCACATATAATGTCAATCTGAGAGGCTGGATTATGGTTATTGTTGATAGACAACACAATATGATGTCAATCTGAGAGGCTGGATTACGGGTGTTTTGAAAGACAACACAATAAACTGTCAATCTGAGAGGCTGGATTTTGGTTGTTGTTAATAGACAACACAATGTAATGTCAATCTGAGAGGCTGGATTATGGTTGTTGTTGGTAGACAACAAGATAGTATATCAATCTGAGAGGCTGGATTATGATTGTTGTTGATAGACAACACAATATGATGTCAATCTGAGAGGCTGGATTAAAGTTGTTGTTGACAGCCAACACAATTTAATGTCAATCTGTGAGGCTGGATTATGGTTGTTGTTGGTAGACAACAAAATATAGTGTCAATCTGAGAGGCTGGATAATGGTTTTTGTTGGTAGACAACAAAATAGTATATCAATCTGATAGGCTGAATCATGGTTGTTGTTGATGTACAACAAGATATAATGTCAATCTGAGAGGTTGGATTATGGTTGTCAGGGATTGAAGTTAAAATGTTGGCATGGTAACCCACAGGTTTAGTTTGTAGCCACATATATAGTCCTATACTAGAAAAGCAGAAATTTAAGTATCCCACACAAAATTTCAAACCCTGGTTGTTGTTGTAGACAACTCAATTTGATGTCAATCTGATAGGCTTGATTATGGTTGTTGTTGATAGACAACAAGATATAATGTCAATCTGATAGGCTGGATTATGGTTGTTGTTGATAGACAACACAATATAATGTCAATCTGAGAGGCTGGATTATGATAGTTGCTGATATACAACAAGATATAATGTCAATCTGAGAGGATGGATTATGGTTGTTGTTGATAGACAACTCAATCTGATGTCAATCTGAGAGACTTGATTATGGTTGTTGTTGATAGACAACAAAATATATGTCAATCTGAGAGGCTGGATTATGGTAGTTGTTGATAGACAACAAGATATCATGTCAATCTGAGAGGCTGGATTATGGTTGTTGTTGATAGACAACACAATATGATGTCAATCTGAGAGGCTGGATTATGATAGTTGCTGATATACAACAATATTATGTCAATCTGAGAGGCTTGATTATGGTTGTTGTTGATAGACAATCAGGAAAAATGTCAATCTGAGAGGCTGGATAATGGATGTTGCTGATAGACAACAAGATATCATGTCAATCTGAGAGGCTGGATTATGGTTGTTCTTGATAGACAACACAATATAATGTCAATCTGAGAGGCTGGATTATGATAGTTGCTGATATACAACACAATATGGTGTCAATCTGAGAGGGTGGATTATGGGTGTTTTTGAAAGACAACACAATAAACTGTTAATCTGAGAGGCTGGATTTTGGTTGTTGTTAATAGACAACACAATGTAATGTCAATCTGATACTCTTGATTATGGTTGTTGTTGATAGACAACACAATGTAATGTCAATCTGAGAGGCTGGATTATGGTTGATGTTGGTAAACAACAAGATAATATATCAATCTCAGAGGCTGGATTATAGCTGTAGTTGATAGAAAACAAGATATATTATCAATCTGAGAGGCTAGATTATGCTTGTTGTTGATAGACAACTAAATTTGATGTCAATCTGAGAATCTTGGTTATGGTTGTTCTTGATAGACAACACAATATAATGTCAATCTGAGAGGCTGGATTATGGGTGTTTTTGAAAGACAACACAATAAACTGTCAATCTGAGAGGCTGGATTTTGGTTGTTGTTAATAGACAACACAATGTAATGTCAATCTGATAGGCTTGATTATGGTTGTTGTTGATAGACAACAAGATATAATGTCAATCTGATAGGCTGAATTATGGTTGTTGTTGGTAAACAACAAGATAATTTATTAATCTGAGAGGCTGGATTATAGTTGTAGTTGATAGACAAAAAGATATAACGTCAATCTGAGAGGCTGGATTATGTTTGATGTTGGTAAACAACAAGATATAATGTCAATCTGAGAGGCTGGATTATAGTTGTAGTTGGTAGACAACTCAATTTGATAGGCCGGATTATGGTTGTTGATGATAGACAACAAAATATAATGTCAATCTGATAGGCTTGATTATGGTTGTTGTTGATAGACAACAAGATATAATGTCAATCTGAGAGGCTGGATTATGGTTGTTGTTAGTAGACAACTCAATTTGATGTCAATCTAATAGGCTTGATTATGGTTGTTGTTGATACACAACAAGATATAAGGTCAATCTGAGAGGCTGGATTATGGTTGTTGTTGGTAGACAACAAGATAATATATCAATCTGAGAGGCTGGATTATAGTTGTAGTTGATAGACAACAAGAAATAATGTCAATCTGAGAGGCTGGATTATGTATATTGTTGATAGACAACTAAATATGATGTCAATCTGAGAATCTTGGTTATGGTTGTTGTTGATAGACAACACAATATAATGTCAATCTGAGAGGCTGGATTATGATAGTTGCTGATACACAACACAATATGATGTCAATCTGAGAGGCTGGATTATGGGTGTTTTTGAAAGACAACACAATAAACTGTCAATCTGAGAGGCTGGATTTTGGTTGTTGTTAATAGACAACACAATGTAATGTCAATCTGATAAGCTTGGTTATGGTTGTTGTTGATAGACAACAAGAAATAATGTCAATCTGATAGGCTGGATTATGGTTGTTGTTGGTAAACAACAAGATGATAATATATCAATCTGAGAGGCTGGATTATAGTTGTAGTTGATAGACAACAAGATATGATGTCAATCTGAGAGGCTGGATTATGGTTGATGTTGGTAAGCAACAAGATAATATATCAATCTGAGAGGCTGGATTATAGCTGTAGTTGATAGAAAACAAGCTATATTGTCAATCTGAGAGGCTAGATTATGCTTGTTGTTGATAGACAAATCAATTTGATGTCAATCTGAAAGGCTTGATTATGGTTGTTGTTGATAGACAACAAGAAATAATGTCAGTCTGAGAGGCTGGATTATGGTTGTTATTGATAGACAACACAATATAATGTCTATCTGAGAGGCTGGATTATGATAGTTGCTGATAGACAACACAATATATTGTCAATTTGAGAGGCTGGGTTATGATAGTTGCTGATATACAACAAGATATAATGTCAATCGGAGAGGTTGGATTATGGTTGTTGTTAGTAGACAGCTCAATTTGATGTCAATCTTAGAGGTTGGATTATGATTGTTGTTGATAGACAACACAATATGATGTCAATCTGAGAGGCTGGATTATGGTTGTTGTTGATAGACAACACAATATAATGTCAATTTGAGAGGCTGGGTTATGATAGTTGCTGATATACAACAAGATATAATGTCAATCTGAGAGGCTGTATTATGGTTGTTGTTAGTAGACAACTCAATTTGATATCAATCTAATAGGCTTGATTATGGTTGTTGTTGATACACAACAAGATATAAGGTCAATCTGATAAGCTGGATTATGGTTGTTGTTGGTAGACAACAAGATAATATATCAATCTGAGAGGCTGGATTATAGTTGTAGTTGATAGACAACAAGAAATAATGTCAATCTGAGAGGCTGGATTATGTATATTGTTGATAGACAACACAATATGATGTCAATCTGAAAGGCTTGATTATGGTTGTTGATAGACAACAAGAAATAATGTCAGTCTGAGAGGCTGGATTATGGTTGTTATTGATAGACAACACAATATGATGTAAATCTGAGAGGCTAGATTATGGTTGTTGTTGATAGACAACACAATATAATGTCAATTTGAGAGGCTGGGTTATGATAGTTGCTGATATACAACAAGATATAATGTCAATCTGAGAGGCTGTATTATGGTTGTTGTTAGTAGACAACTCAATTTGATATCAATCTAATAGGCTTGATTATGGTTGTTGTTGATACACAACAAGATATAAGGTCAATCTGATAAGCTGGATTATGGTTGTTGTTGGTAGACAACAAGATAATATATCAATCTGAGAGGGTGGATTATAGTTGTAGTTGATAGACAACAAGAAATAATGTCAATCTGAGAGGCTGGATTATGTATATTGTTGATAGACAACACAATATGATGTCAATCTGAAAGGCTGGATTATGGTTGTTGATAGACAACAAGAAATAATGTCAATCTGAGAGGCTGGATTATGGTTGTTGTTAGTGGACAACACAATATAATGTCAATCTGAGAGGCTGGATTATGATAGTTGCTGATATACAACAAGATATAATTTCAATCTGAGAGGCTGGATTATGGTTGTTGTTGGTAGACAATAAATTTAATGTCAATCTGAGAGGTTGGATTTTGGTTGTTGTTGGTAGACAACTCAATTTGATGTCAATCTGCTAGGCTGGATTATGGTTGTTGTTGATAGACAACACAATATAATGTCAATCTGAGAGGCTGGATTATGGTTGTTGTTGATAGACAACACAATATAATGTCAATTTGAGAGGCTGGATTATGGTTGTTGTTGGTAGATAACTTAATCTGATGTCAATCTGAGAGGTTGGATTTTGGTTGTTGTTGGCAGACAACAAGAAATGTCAATCTGAGAGGCTCGATTATGGTTGTTGCTGATAGACAACACAATATGATGTCCATTTGAGAGGCTGCATTATGATAGTTGCTGATATACAAGATATAATGTCAATCTGAGAGGCTGGATTGTGGTTGTTGTTGGTAGACAACACAGTACAATGACAATCTGAGAGGCTAGATTATGGTTGTTGTTGAAAGACAACTCAATTTGATGTCAATCTGAAAGGCTTGATTATGGTTGTTGTTGATAGACAACAAGAAAAAATGTCAATCTGAGAGGCTGGATTTTGGTTGTTGTTGATAGACAACACAATATGATGTCAATCTGAGAATCTTGGTTATTGTTGTTGTTGATAGACAACACAATATAATGTCAATCTGAGAGGCTGGATTATGGTTGTTGTTGATAGACAACACAATATAATGTCAATCTGAGAGGCTGGATTATATTTGTTGTTGGTAGACAACTCAATTTGATGTCAATCTGAGAGGCTTGATTATGGTTGTTGTTGATAGACAACACAATATAATGTCAATCTGAGAGGTTGGATTATGGTTGTTGTTGATAGACAACACAATATAATGTCAATCTGAGAGGCTGGATTATGATAGTTGCTGATATACAACAAGATATAATGTCAATCTGAGAGGCTGGATTATGGTTGTTGTTGATAGACAATAAGGAAAAATGTCAATCTGAGAGGCTGGATTATGGTTGTTGTTGATAGACAACACAATATAATGTCAATCTGAGAGGCTGGATTATGATAGTTGCTGATATACAACAAGATATAATGTCAATCTGAGAGGCTGGATTATGGTTGTTGTTGATAGACAATACAATATAATGTCAATCTGAGAGGCTGGATTATGATAGTTGCTGATATACAACAAGGTATAATGTCAATCTGAGAGGCTGGATTATAGTTGTTGTTGATAGGCAACACAGTAAAATGTCAATCTGAGAGGCTGGAGTATGGTTGCTGTTGATAGACAACCACATATAATGTCAATCTGAGAGGCTGGATTATGGTTATTGTTGATAGACAACACAATATGATGTCAATCTGAGAGGCTGGATTACGGTGTTTTGAAAGACAACACAATAAACTGTCAATCTGAGAGGCTGGATTATGGTTGTTGTTGGTAGACAACAAGATAGTATATCAATCTGAGAGGCTGGATTATGGTTGTTGTCGATAGACAACACAATATGATGTCAATATGAGAGGCTGGATTAAAGTGGTTGTTGATAGCCAACACAATTTAATGTCAATCTGTGAGGCTGGATTATGGTTGTTGTTGGTATACAACAAAATATAATGTCAATCTGAGAGGCTGGGTAATGGTTTTGTAGACAACAAGATAGTATATCAATCTGATAGGCTGGATTATGGTTGTTGTTGATAGACAACACAATATAATGTCAATCTGAGAGGCTGGATTATGATAGTTGCTGATATACAACAAGATATAATGTCAATCTGAGAGGCTGGATTATGGTTGTTGTTGATAGACAATACAATATAATGTCAATCTGAGAGGCTGGATTATGATAGTTGCTGATATACAACAAGGTATAATGTCAATCTGAGAGGCTGGATTATAGTTGTTGTTGATAGGCAACACAGTAAAATGTCAATCTGAGAGGCTGGAGTATGGTTGCTGTTGATAGACAACCACATATAATGTCAATCTGAGAGGCTGGATTATGGTTATTGTTGATAGACAACACAATATGATGTCAATCTGAGAGGCTGGATTACGGGTGTTTTTGAAAGACAACACAATAAACTGTCAATCTGAGAGGCTGGATTATGGTTGTTGTTGGTAGACAACAAGATAGTATATCAATCTGAGAGGCTGGATTATGGTTGTTGTCGATAGACAACACAATATGATGTCAATATGAGAGGCTGGATTAAAGTGGTTGTTGATAGCCAACACAATTTAATGTCAATCTGTGAGGCTGGATTATGGTTGTTGTTGGTATACAACAAAATATAATGTCAATCTGAGAGGCTGGGTAATGGTTTTTGTAGACAACAAGATGGTATATCAATCTGATAGGCTGGATTATGGTTGTTGTTGATAGACAAAAAGATATAATGTCAATCTGAGAGGTTGGATTATGGTTGTCAGGGATTGAAGTTAAAATTTTGGCATGGTAGCCCACAGGTTTAGTTTTGTAGCCCACATATATAGTCCTATACAAGAAAAGCAGAAATTTAAGTATCCCACACAAAAATTTCAAACCCTGGTTGTTGTTGGTAGACAACTCAATTTGATGTCAATCTGATAGGCTTCCTTATGGTTGTTGTTGATAGACAACAAGATATAATGTCAATCTGATAGGCTGGATTATGGTTGTTGTTCATAGACAACACAATATAATGTCAATCTGAGAGGCTGGATTATGGTTGTTGTTGATAGACAATCAGGAAAAATGTCAACCTGAGAGGCTGGATAATGGATGTTGCTGATAGACAACAAGATATCATGTCAATCTGAGAGGATGGATTATGGTTGTTGTTGATAGACAACTCAATCTGATGTCAATCTGAGAGACTTGATTATGGTTGTTGTTGATAGACAACAAGAAATAATGTCAATCTGAGAGGCTGGATTATGGTAGTTGTTGATAGACAACACAATATGATGTCAATCTGAGAGGCTGGATTATGGTTGTTGTTGATAGACAACACAATATGATGTCAATCTGAGAGGCTGGATTATGATAGTTGCTGATATACAACAAGATATTATGTCAATCTGAGAGGCTGGATTATGGTTGTTGTTGATAGAAAATCAGGAAAATGTCAATCTGAGAGGCTGGATAATGGATGTTGTTGATAGACAATCAGGAAAATGTCAATCTGAGAGGCTGGATAATGGATGTTGCTGATAGACAACAAGATATCATGTCAATCTGAGAGGATGGATTATGGTTGTTGTTGATAGACAACTCAATCTGATGTCAATCTGAGAGACTTGATTATGGTTGTTGTTGATAGACAACAAGAAATAATGTCAATCTGAGAGGCTGGATTATGGTAGTTGTTGATAGACAACACAATATGATGTCAATCTGAGAGGCTGGATTATGGTTGTTGTTGATAGACAACACAATATGATGTCAATCTGAGAGGCTGGATTATGATAGTTGCTGATATACAACAAGATATTATGTCAATCTGAGAGGCTGGATTATGGTTGTTGTTGATAGACAATCAGGAAAAATGTCAATCTGAGAGGCTGGATAATGGATGTTGCTGATAGACAACAAGATATCATGTCAATCTGAGAGGCTGGATTATGGTTGTTGTTGATAGACAACACAATATAATGTCAATCTGAGAGGCTGGATTATGATAGTTGCTGATATACAACACAATATGATGTCAATCTGAGAGGGTGGATTATGGGTGTTTTGAAAGACAACACAATAAACTGTAAATCTGAGAGGCTGGATTTTGGTTGTTGTTAATAGACAACACAATGTAATGTCAATCTGATAGGCTTGATTATAGTTGTTGTTGATAGACAACAAGATATAATGTCAATTTGAGAGGCTGGATTATGTTTGATGCTGGTAAACAACAAGATAATATATCAATCTGAGAGGCTGGATTATAGTTGTAGTTGATAGACAACAAGATATAATGTCAATCTGAGAGGCTGGATTATGGTTGTTGTTGATAGACAACAGAATATAATGTCAATCTGAGAGGCTGGATTATGGTTGTTGTTGGTAGATAACTTAATTTGATGTCAATCTGAGAGGTTGGATTTTGGTTGTTGTTGGCAGACAACAAGAAATGTCAATCTGATAGGCTGGATTATGGTTGTTGTTGATAGACAACACAATATGATGTCCCTTGAGAGGCTGCATTATGATAGTTGCTGATATACAAGATATAATGTCAATCTGAGAGGCTGGATTGTGGTTGTTGTTGGTAGACAACACAGTACAATGACAATCTGAGAGGCTAGATTATGGTTGTTGTTGAAAGACAACTCAATTTGATGTCAATCTGAAAGGCTTGATTATGGTTGTTGTTGATAGACAACAAGAAAAATGTCAATCTGAGAGGCTGGATTTTGGTTGTTGTTGATAGACAACATAATATGATGTCAATCTGAGAATCTTGGTTATTGTTGTTGTTGATAGACAACACAATATAATGTCAATCTGAGAGGCTGGATTATGGTTGTTGTTGATAGACAACACAATATAATGTCAATCTGAGAGGCTGGATTATGGTTGTTGTTGTTGGTAGATAACTTAATTTGATGTCAATCTGAGAGGCTGGATTTTTGTTGTTGTTAATAGACAACACAATGTAATGTCAATTTGAGAGGCTGGATTATGGTTGTTGTTGATAGACAACACAATATGATGTCAATCTGAGAGGCTGGATTATGATAGTTGCTGATATACAACAAGATATAATGTCAATCTGAGAGGCTGGATTATGGTTGTTGTTGGTAGACAACTTAGTTTGATGTCAATCTGAGAGGTTGGATTTTTGTTGTTGTTGGTAGACAACTCAATTTGATAGGCGGATTATGGTTGTTGATGATAGACAACAAAATATAATGTCAATTTGATAGGCTGGATTATGGTTGTTGTTGGTAGACAACTCAATTTGATAGGCGGATTATGGTTGTTGATGATAGACAACAAAATATAATGTCAATCTGATAGGCTTGATTATGGTTGTTGTTGATAGACAACAAGATATAATGTCAATATAAGAGGCTGGATTAAAGTTGTTGTTGATAGACAACAAGATAATTTATCAATCTGAGAGGCTGGATTATAGTTGTAGCTGATAGACAACACAATATCATGTCATCTGAGAGGCTTGATTACTGTTGTTGTTGATATGCAACAAAATATATTGTCGATAGTAGAGGCTGGATTATGGTTGGGATCTAGCTTAAATGTTAACCCCGCCACATTCTGTCTGTATGTGCCTGTCCCAAGTCAGGAGCCTGTTATTCAGTGGTTGTCGTTTGTTGCTGTGTTACATATTTGTTTTTCATACATTTTTTTTATTTATACATTAATAAGGCCATTAGTTTTCTTATTTGAATTGTTTTACATTTGTGATTGCATGGCCTTTTATAGCTGACTATGTGACATGGGCTTGCTGAAGGCCATATGGTGACTTTTAGTTGTTAATTTCTGTGTCATTTTATTCTCTTGTAAAGAGTTGTCTCATTGTCAATCATACCACATGTTCTTTTTGTAATTTTATTATTTAAATCCAAAGATACCTGATCAATTTCCTTGTTTCTTTGTTTCTTTACTGCAAGGGCAATGTGGTTCTGGATATCTACATTTGATGGCCAAAATCTCTTATTAATGATGGCGGGAATATCCTGTCCTTGGAAAAGTGTTGTCTTCATGTATACTTCTAGTAGTACTCTCATCTGTGGGAAACTGGTGATGTTTTCTTCCCATACCATTTTCCTGATGTATTCCTTCAATCTGTCATCTATTCCAAGTAGTAAGCTTGCTGACTACAACAACAGATATATCGTTTTAATTCAAATTGTAAATTTTAAAATAAGAATAAATTGGTTACTGGAGACACAGTTTTCTCCAATCTTTAGAAAATATCAGTAAGCATAAATTTGTTCAGTTGACCATTATACAGTCAAAGAATAAACAGAAAATATTGTTTCAATATTTGGAAGTAAATCACATTGCTTACCCTTGAATGCAAAATTACGAACAGTAACTATTCTGGTAAATATTGAAAGACATCAAAATATGAATAATCTCAAAACAATAAATTTTCTCTTCATGCAGTCTTGTCTAATTTTTTCTAATATGTTGTCTAATATTCATTTATCTGGTGTATCTTCAAAGTTCCACTTTTACATTTTAAGAAATAAAAGTAAAACTAGTACATTTATTAAGTTTATAGTATACAAAAATTTAGCATTAATATTTTTTTTTACATAATCATGGTGAAATTGGCATATGGCCTTAATCATACTGATTTGTACCTCTCCTCTTAGATGGTTTTGGTGTTTAGTTGGGTCTGGAAAGGCTATATAGAATTGATGCTGCATATTGATTTGCTTCTTGTCCAAAACCAACTTCTTTATCTAAACCGAAATCAAATCTTTCTCATATGTGGTACTTATTCCAGTGGTCTAAATGTAAAACAATTATTCATTTATAAAAATCAGAGAAATTAACTTTGCTTTGTAGACATAGTATTACTGTTTTAAATGAAAGCAGGTATAGTTTGAAAATCTATGTTAGATTACATAAGTACCTAAATATATTTAAAACCATATAAATTGAACTTTTTTAGCCCTTAATGTTTTTTGGTTTTAATAGCCTAAAATATGTTTTAAAAACCTTAATTACAGTGGATTTCATATTTTCCAAATCCATAGAATTGAGGTACTGACTACTGTTAAAATCAAATCAACATTTATCTTTTAGAGTACACTAATTTCAGTAATTGTAAACAGATCACAAATTAGAGAAGCTTGACATTGATATTGTCATGCAGATAAAATGAACTCGCCATAACTATAACATATGTCTGTTAGAACTTCTTCATAGGTAAAAATCAAAGAAACATGCAAATAAAAAGTAATCATTGTTAAACTCAAATAAAACAAACAAGCAATATGCTGAAAGAAAAAACAAGTAATTTAAGAAAACTAATGGATCAAAATTGTCAACATGAATCATGATTGTTTCTCTGCAGGTTTTCAATACAATCAATTTAAACTAGCTATCATGATTATAAGACAATCAAATTTGTCAAAATAAATGTGTTTTCACTTAAAGCTGACCTTTCTTAAATTCAACTGTGAGAAAAAGCATGTCAAGTTATTTAAAGAACAAGAAATATCAACTTTTAAAGAAACAATTCACATAAAAAAATTTCAGTGAAATTGTATAGAGGCAATTAGTGTATTCAATTTACAGGAAGAAGACTCATGTTTATATACTGTAATTTACATTGTTTGAATTTCTAATGATACAGCTTAGTCCAAGTCTATATATACAAATGTATTGCTGTTAAGAATTGATGAGTATCACAAATCACGGACTTTAATATAACACTTTAACAAAAATAAACTGAAGAAAAAAGAACATTAAACAAGGATATCAACCATATTATACATACCTTGTAGTCAGGAAATCTAACAATATGCCTTATCATCCTCAATTTAACTCCACAGTTCTTTTTAGTTGGTTGAATTTGTCTCCTCTGTCTACTGAAGTCATGGTCCTCCTGTGATAAATTTGTAACATAATTACAGATATATATATATATTTTGAAAATAAATAACTCAGCCTTGATAATAACAAAAATGAATGGTTTGTTCTGTGGTAGTTTGAAAATAAATAACTTGACTTACAATGTATTGAAAATAACTTGGCAGGTCTTTTAAGCCATTTTGTAAATGCTATTCTGAAGTATGAGATGGCACCAGATTCTTCCAAAATTGTCTTTTTCATATTTTTTCAGGAAAAACTTCCCAAATCTTTTAATAATATAAATATTAATGAATTTGAAATGTTTGAAAATGGGTTTCATTTCACTTGAGGTATATTGTCTCGTGAACATTTACCTCACTTTTATTACAGGGCCATAACTACATTGAGGCAAATGCCTCATGTTGGAAATTTCAAAACAAAAGTTTGTCTTCATATCAAATTGTTTTCATGGCAAGTGTCTTGCAAGAAGCAAGTTCTGTTCACCCTCTGTTTTTGAGATCCATGTTTCTCATTTATTTTTATTTTCAGTGTTGATTTTCTATATTAATGTTTGTCGTTTTGTGTTTTATCTGTTCCCGGTTTGTCTTTTGTTCATTGATTGCCCTTCTTTATGACTATTCTCTTAGTGTTGCATTCTATTTGTAATTTAGTAATTATGTTTTAAACTTGAGTTTTATTTTATTTAAGGACCTTTTGTCTATTACAAACTACTTTAAATTGTATCCCAGTTCGAACTATACATCAAGTTGTAATTGAAATGTGTTATAAAACTGACTTGACATAGTTATATCAATGATAATCAGCCCCTCTTAACTTAATTTGAAAAGACATAATTGACAGGTATTAAAGGTTTTTCTGCAAACTGAAACATTTTTGCTTTGTCCTACATATTGGTCTTTGATGTTGTCCCTAAAACTAAAAGTCTTACACTGAATCTATATATTTTGCTTTGAGACCAGACCGAATATTGTCAAAAATGAAAACAGAACTTGATTTTCCGATTAAGAAAGGGTCTGGGAAACGCACATAATGCACGATTTTGCGCCATTTTTCTATAGCTTCTTGGGGCCTTCAGTGAACCCCAGACTCTTCGCCGATTTTTTTTTTGCCTCGCTCTGCTCGGCGAAAATGTTTGACAACTTTTAAAAGAGGCTATAGTTACAGCCCAGCTTTAATACCTTGTACATATGCAATATATGCAGTTTGCAATTCAGAAGATTAACTTCAGAGGATGATGATTAATTCTGATTGACTTAATTGACTATGTTATTTATTTAAGAATAAAAAATTAATTTAAAAATTGTATGTTTTCAAATATTATAAATATAATTGTGAAAATAGATAATCAGTCCCTTGTTTTAATGAAAATGAAAATCATGCTTCAACAGTGCAGAAAATAAATAACCCATCCAAAACAAATCCTCCTGAAAACACCCCCAGAATATCAAATGGTCGTCCCTAATCTTGGTTTTACAGTACAATATTAACAGGGCGGATCCAGCCATTTTAAAAGGGGGTTCCCAACCAGGATAAAGGGGTTCCAACTATATGTCCCCATTCAAATGCATTGATCGTCAAGAAAAAGGGGTTCCAACCCGAACCCCCTCTGGATCCGCCACTGATTAACATAAGAAATGTGGTATGATTGCCAATGAGACATGTACATATTTTTTAGGCTTATAATACTTTTTATTTGTTCTTGTTTACCTTGTTTATTCAAAATATGTCTATAAAAAATAAAATTGAGAATGGAAATGGGGAATATGTCAAAGAGACAACAACCCGACCAAAGAGCGTCTGCCGAAGGCCACCAATGGGTCTTCAACGCATCGAGAAAATCCCGCACCCAGAGGTGGTCCTCAGCTGGCCCCTAAATAAAATTGTGTACTAGTTCAGTGAAAATGGACGTCACACTAAACTCCAAAACATATAAATGAACTAAAATTAAAAAACATACAAGACTAACAAAGGCCAGAGGCTCCTGACTTGGGACAGGCGCAAAAATGTGGGGGGGTTAAACATGTTTTGTGAGATCTCAACCTCCCCTATACCTCTAGCAAATGTAGAATAAAGAAACACATAGCAATACGCACAGTAAAACTCAGTTTGTGAAAATAGATAATCAGTCCCTTGTTTTAATGAAAATGAAAATCATGCTTCAACAGTGCAGAAAATAAATAACCCATCCAAAACAAATCCTCCTGAACCCCCAGAATATCAAATGGTCGTCCCTAATCTTGGTTTTACAGTGCAATATTAACAGGCGGATCCAGCCATTTTAAAAGGGGTTCCCAACCCAGGATAATACTTTTTATTTATTATACCTATACCTATACCTATACCTCTAGCAAATGTAGAATAAAGAAACACATAGCAATACGCACAGTAAAACTCAGTTTAAAAGAAGTCCAGTCCGATGTCAGAATAGGTAACAAAAGAAACTAAGCAAAATGACAATGATACATAAATGAAAAGGACTACTAGCAGTTACTGACATGCCAGCTATGTATAGTATATACATTGGTGGCCTTGGGTTGTCTTGTACATTTTGGTTGGTTTGTTGTCTTCTTCTTCGACACATTCCCCGTTTCCATTCTTTATTATAATGTACGAGAACGAGTAAAAGATGCCAGTTTAAGAGTTCTGAAAGCACTTTACTTTAGGGCGGAGACTAAGCCTGTGGCATCTTTGCAACATTCACAATATAGTCAGTCCTATATTTTACTCAATTTTTAACATGGTCATGGTGTAATATTGAGTACACTATACACAGTACACTGATAATAAACTGTGTTTAAGGTTTCTAAATTTGAATGCTCCTTGTTTAAGTTTAATTTACAGTTATGGAGACTGATTTATAGTTTATGGGAAAAGGGGTGGGGTGATTATACATGTAATATATATGGAATCACTGAAGCCTGACTGAAGATTGAAGGGCCCCTCTTTACCCAGCAGGCACACAACATTGATTAAACATTGAATCAATGTTTATTTTCTATGTTGAATCAATGTTGAATTATTATTAGATTTTGCAAATTTGTATCAACGTTGAAAGTCTATGTTGAATCAACGTTGATGTTCAACTTTGAATCAATATAGAATAATGGTTGCTTCAGCATTGTTTCAACCAATAGCTTCATTTGAATTCAGATTGAATTCAGGTGAATACAATATTCAACACGGAATAAAAATTGGTTAGTGGTTGTGTTCAACTGTGTTTCAACCTAAAACTTAAATTTCATTCATCCTGTATTTTCTGTGTCTTGCAGTCCATAATTTTATACTGTAGCAATATTCAAGCTAGTTCAAGGCACTCAACATGCTAAATGCCATAGCAACATTCTGCCGCAGGAAACTTGATCCAATAACTGCTCCATCAGACCCTAGTATAAAAATAATCTCAAAAAATTGTTTAACTTTAAATTAAGTCATTGTCTGGTTATATTTGACATGGTGTGGGCTTTTGCTCATTGTTGAAGACTGTATGGTGACCCAAAGATATATAAATAATGTTCTTTGGTTGATGGTTGTCTTGTGTACAATAGGTACAACAATTAAGTGGTTGGGTACACAAAACTTTGAACAGATGCCATTGCCTGTCAATTACTTATAAAAGATTACTATTTTCAACAATAAAACTGAGTGACCACATTCGTGTGATGAGAGCATGGCTTGACCATGATGATGTCAACAACCAATCAAATGAATAACAAATATGTGTTAAGGGCTTTCCTACAAACCATAATTTAACCACCAAGATTTTTTTAACATTCAACGATATGCATATAACAACACAAATTATCATCCAAGAGAATTATTGAAAAAATCAGCAAAAAAATAATTTCCAATATTGAACTATCCTAATTTTCGAAAGCACACAATCCTTAAAACACATTTTTTTTTGCCAAATGTCTATTTCAAATGTCTGAGTGGTCAAAATATAAAACAAAGTTTGCTGTTCCTACCCCATGTATTCTTATGTCCAACAACTGATTATAGAGAAATAATCAATACGGTAAAATTAAAAATAAATTTATTTATTAATAGTGAAAACTTCAACTTCTTTCTTCTCACACCTTGTCTTTTTGGAGCCCATTTTAGAAAGTTTGTAGTTTTGTCAAACACTTGTTGTTCAGTGATTCCATCTAGGTCTTCATGATGACATCTACAAAATCAGAAGTTATAACATTGTCAAGTTTTATTCTGTTCAACACATTTAACTATAACTTCATAATGATATTATTTTAAAGTATAAGTCAAAAGCATAAGAACCTGTGAAAACTAAATGACAGTTAAATTTCCTTCAAGTCTCAACTACATTTCCTTTTATATAGACCAGAATGTATAATCTGCAAGAAAATCCTAAATACTACATTTTAATTTGACCAAATTGAAGGTTTATCCACTTATGTCTTTTTCTGTATTACTTGTGCTGCTGCATGGATATCTGTCTAAATGACATATACGAGGGTGGTAAAGGGGAGGTTCTTAACAGGGAAAGACGTGAAATACAAATTGGGGTAATCGAAGCACGAGAAATAAAATCGTAAATATTAAGGAACTAGAAGTAATTAATCAGTCGTTCTTGGAGATCACTCATTCATGATAATGGACACGAAGACCCTGTGGTCACCTTTTCGCGTCTGCTAGTTGCATCCGATTCACCATTTTTTTATTCAAAACTTGATCGCAATTAATATCCTGGGAACACATAATTTAAAACAATCTCCAGACTGACTTGAATTTAGTCCGGTTTCCTTTTTTATCTTGAATCTTGAATGTGGGACAAGCACGAAATTAAGAGTACCAACACGAAACACGGATTATTTACACATTATTAAAATTATATATATATATATATTCTTAGTACTATATCAAATATAATTGGATGCGAATTGACTTTGAATAGGTGCCGATTTGACTAGATGCCGATTTAACCAGGTGCCGATTTGACTTTTTCTTTGGGTGCTGAATTGACCGGTACCGATTTGACTTGTACCCAGAAATAAAATGTCAAACACAAAACGCGTGAAATAAAAAGGCCAGATATTGATGCAAATAACTCTTTACCACCCTCATATACCCTTCATATTTAATTACCTTGCTTGCCAAAACTCGACTTCAATTTTGACAGTAAAATATTAAAGGTCCAACTTGGTAAGTCATATAGCGTCTGACCTTTCCATCCCAATTTTGTAAACAAGCCCCTTTTATGAGATTTCGTGTTTACAACTGAATTGATCAGGTAAATAACGATTAAAATTTCTTTTACTTTTGATTCAATCATATGATGATTTCAAATAGTCAATGATAAAAATTCATGAGACGTTGCAAGATATCTTGGGAATGGTAACATGATAAACATCCCCCTTTTCCTCGTGTAAAATTTCAACTTTTCAGTACAGTTTTCATAACAACATGATATGCTCACATTTCTAAAATACGATACCGTAATCAAAACAATTGCTATAAATACTTACGATTAAAATGTAAAAGCTGTATACAGGAAAGATATTGATGAAAACTCTGTAGAATCACCTTGTGGTCTCGTTAGCGGATATTCAAACTTTGGCAACAAAAACAACTGCGCATGCGCAATTTTCTTAAAATAGGAATATTAAAATTGCCGCGAAAATTTAAATCACTATTCCAACAGATCTATCGGTTGGTTATATTACAAGTTGTCAACTATTTTAAGGGAAAGGGATTATACAAGCTGGTTCTATTATTATGTTTTGGGTTGGGGTGAAATTTTAAAATTTCTATTATTTGGGGTGCAAAGTTCATGATTAATTGAATGCTTATATACACTGCGATTGTTTTATATATAATTCTATAATCACCACGACAATTAATGATAAATCTACTAAAATATTCTATTTTATGTGAATAGCGTTGTCAATTTAAAAGAATTGTGATGTGCCCAATACTTTTCTTGACAATTCTGGTATCCACAACTACTGGGTTTTATATATTGTTTAGCCAACGTTGATTCAGTGTTGGTATTTCAACACAATGTTAATTCAACGTTGAAACAATGTACTAATTTCAACGTTGCATTGTCAACGTTGAATCAATGTTGAATATTTGTTGATCAATGTATAACAAAAATCAACAAAGATTCAACGTTGATTCAACAAAGTGTGCCTGCAGGGTAGGTTCTTATGGCTATGCAGTCAATGCTCCACACCTTCTGGATCTGCCATTGAGTTGGTCATGCAATTGAGCAGAGATTTTCTATACTTAGTATAGAAAGTACCTGAGTTGAGGTAGCTTTTACAATATATTAATAAAGATAATAGATTCTGACTGATATAATTTCAGCTCCGACATGAATTTTTGTTGACAAGTTGTATAATTTTATAAAAACGTATGTGTATATAATATACAAATCCTTCATATATAGGAAAGCACTGTCTGCCCAACATTTCAGTATGTACTTTTATTATGTATTTATGTCTTTATAAATCTTTTCATATGTTTTATTAATTTGATTCCTGAAACTTACCATACAAGTTATGTCTTATGACCTGTATCATTACCTGTTCCTCTAATCCAAAATATTTGTCTTTTTTCACTACTCTAAACTTTGAGTTTGTATCAATTTCATATTCTCTTATGGCCAGTTGTATTTCAGAGAACGATTTCAATGAAATTTCTGTCATCTTTTACGTATAAATTAGTTAACTTGTGTATAATGTTCGCTGATATTCAAAATGGCTTCTTAAATTTCCCGCTTTGAATAACATTAATTCTAATAAGAAAATAAAATTCGGTATCATTTCCGGAATCTGAGAAGCCTCCATAGGATATAAGGTCCACCATCCGACTGACCCTAACATTTGGCAACACAATAATAAATCAACCGATAATACACATCTCTCTCTCTCTCTCTCTTGGTTTGTGCTGGAGGCCGGTGAACAGATGATACCAGTACACAGCATTTTTGTCACGGCGAACGTAGCTATTTGAGAACATGTCACTGACATCATAAATAAAATAGCTATTATATCTTTGGAAATTGCTGACACTAAACAATTGTAATTAACAAAATTAATGTAACTGTGATTGGGACGAATAATTTTATATATTGGTCCCAGATTATTTAATTTTAAGTTATTAAAAATCGTTTATTTTGTATAATAAAAATAGTTTGACCGTTTAAACAGAATACGAATAATTAAAATCTTATTGCGAAAAGAAATTAGAATAACATGAGTTTAAAATAAGAAGATGTGGTATGATTGCAAACGAGACAACTATCCACCAGAGACCAAATGACATAGATGAAAGCAACCATAGGTCATCATACGGCCCTCAACAATGAAAAAATCCATACCGAATAGTAAGCCATAAAAGGTTCCGACACAAAAAAATTCAAACGAGAAGATAAGACTTGTTGACGTACAGAGTTCATAACAGTTGTATTTATAAATTAAATTGTTTTAAACAAAAGTATAAACTCATGTAAATTGGCGTATAACTAAAAATTAAAACTGTCAAAAAGCAGAGATAAAATCTTGCAGTTGCTATCTTTTGCTTACTGCGCTACAGTGCTGTATGTCAGTTTGATTATTTGTGAAAAGAGACAAATATTTTGTTAAAAAGAAAAAAGCCTATACATCAGAAATACCATTTATATCAGTTTCGTTCCAGTATCAATTCGCTCTGTGTGAATTTATGAGGCGCCGTTTACTATTTATTACTTATTTTCTGATATCAAAAAGTATTTTCTGATATCAAGAATTCTATTTTTGATATCAGAAAATCGATTTCTTGATATCAAAAATAAAGATGATTTTCTGATATCAAAATTGAATTCCTGATATCAAAATTCATTTTTGATATCAGAAATCGATTTTGATATCAGAAATTGAATTTTGATATCAGAAAATATTTTTATTTTTGATATCAAGAATAGATTTCCTGATATCAAAAATGATTTTGTGATATCAAAAATTCGAATTCTTGATATCAAAAAATCATTTTTTGATATCAGAAAATAAGAAATAAATGAATGAAGGCTCCCTGTGTGTCAATAAAAGCATCAAAGCTCACCCATGAGCCCAAACATCAGGAAATATGTGAAATAATGTTTCCGGTAAACCAATTGTTTTATTATGTGGAGTACCGCTACACGATATTGGTCATTTTATTGATGACAAAGGGTCCATTGTTACAAAAACAAAATACACTTCAAGTTTTATAAACATGATTTAGGCTTCAAAGTCTCTAGTATAGAAAACTGCAATTTAATAACAATATTTGAAGCAAAAAAAATGTACACTAATCTTCAGTTTGACGAAACTAAACGAGTACTCAGTCTGAATTACCTCGATCCAACTAAGTACGAAATTCAAGTCCCATGCACTTCAAGATAATATATTGAAGGTTTTGAAATTATTCTAAAATATAACATATTTACTTTTAATGCGTCGAACAATCCCAATCGGAGGAATAAGTCGATCCAAGAATTTACTAAATACTGGAAAATGTTTAACAAAACTTGACTTATCGAAAAAATATTGATGTGTTCAAGATTTAGATACGATGGCTGGATGATATATTCAGGTTCAACTGACGTAATACACGATCTTTTCGCCTTACATATCTAATACAATGCATGTACCCACCTAAATTGTACATACCCAATTTTCTCAAAATGAATTGTAACTTTCTTGACAGTCGTGATCAGTCGTTTAATACAAAGACAAACGCTTCCAAAATGAAGGTATTTTAGAAATGAAAACGTACATCAAGCCTACTGAAACTTTTCAATACTGCACAGAAAAGGCTCATATAGAATAACTGTATTTAAAGGATATTTTTCAAGGCCATAGGCGGATCCAGGGGGGGCCGGCCCCACCTATCATGGGAAAAATTTGGTTGATTATATAGGGAATCACTGAAGCATGACTGTAGTGGGCCCTTTTTTTATGGCAGTCAGTGGGCCCCCTACTAGTATTTTAAAAAGTTCTGGATCCGCCACTGAAGGCGCGGTACATAAGAAGTACTAGCAGTCTTTCAAAAAACGTCTCGTTAAAAGACGAAATAGACGAAGTATTTAAAAATACAAAAAATGCATTTTTTTATTTGTTGTAATTGGCTTTGAACTAGCTGTCAGTAACTGAGAGTACTCTCACATCTATACTTTGTGTCTTTTTGTTGTGGTTACCCTGCCACGTCCGGTCTGTGTTTTTGTTAGCTGTTTTTCTTCTTTGTATCGATCTGATGAGTAAAGACCTTTTCAAATGATTTTTATAGTTTGTTCTTACATTATGTTGTGATGTAACCCTGGACAGTGTCCCAGGCCGCCACATTCTTTATGTGTCTGTCCCACGTCAGAAGCCTGTAGTTCAGTAATTGTCGTTGGTTCATGTCTGTCATATTTGTTTTCGTAACATGTTTTGTTATAAATTAGGCCGTTAGCTTTCTAAATTGAATTGTTTCATATTTTTCATGTCGGGGCATTTTATAGCCGACTTTACGGTATTGGGTTTTCTCATTGTTGAAGGCCGAACGATTGCCTATAATTTCTTACTTCCACTTCATTTGAACTTTGGTGGATAGTTGTTTGATTGGCAATAATACCACATCTCCTGATTTGTATACTAATCAGAACTGACTTACTAAATTCATAACATAAACAACGGGGCAAAAATTAAAACTTACAATATTACCAAATACTGGGGCTTAATTTCACAAAACCTACTAGTAGCTGCACAAATCTGTTTCAAAGAAACCAATAATTGCTTATAAAAGAAGCGGGAACTTATAATTGTTGACTATAAACATTAAAATAATTAATATGTGAAAACACAAACATACAAAACTTCTTATGACTGATGAAGCCGAACTCTTGAGATATTCTTTCCTTAAACAAGACCGAAACACTAGACCTAATGTTATGGCTCATGGGTGAGCTCGGATGCTTTTATTGACACACAGGGACAATCATTGATATTTTCTTATTTTCTGATATCAAAAATAATTTCTTGATATCAAGAATTCAATTTTGATATCAAGAATTCAATTTTGATATCAAAAATAATTTTGATATCAGAAAATGTATTCTTGATATCAAATAATCGTCAGTATTATTTGATATCAGAAAATCTATTTTGATATCATAAAATGGATTTCTTGATATCAAAAATGATTTTCTGATATCAAAATCGAATTATTGATATCAAGAAATAAAGATTATTTTCTGATATCAAGAAATCGAATTCCTGATATCAAAAAGGATTTCTTGATATCAAAATTGAATTCCTGATATCAAGAATATTTTTGATATCAAAAATCAATTTCTGATATCAGGAATTCAATTTTTTGATATCAAGAAATATTTTTTGATATCAGAAAATGAGGAATAAATAGTAAAACGGCGCCTCATATGAATTACCGTAAACAATTCGCAGTTTTTCTCAAATATTTTTTTTACATCTTCTTGTAACATATAAAGGGTTACGGCCTACAGTTACGTTTAGTACCATAGACTCGAACTTTTAATCTTCTTTTAAACGAAAGCATGTTACTGTTATGGTAACTTTTGCGTGAAATTTTATTTGTACGAGGATCATGCAGTTACCGGCAGTTAAGAATGTAGCTACTAAATAATCGAAATTTTCACCTAAGGTAGTATGGAAGTATAAACGAAAAATTTTTCCTTATATACTTTGCCAAATATGTAGTATATTTTGTGATATGTTCAAAAATATAAAAATACAATGATAGGTCACCGAGCTTGTTTTCAAGATATCGGCTGTGAAAATTTTAAACATTTTGTATGGATTATACAGAGAAAAGGCATCATTATATGTGTAACAGGAGGGTCGGGTGGCTATGCGTCACCGTTCCCTCGTGTTGATTAATTAAACGTCGGACATAGGTTCGTTCCTCTGAGACTGAGATCTGGCAAATGAGACCAAATACAGATGTTCACATACTTTAATAAATATTCCACATAAATTTACATGTGAACAATGAAACCAAAACATAAATTTAGTTAATTAAAGTTCGCTGTCATCGAGTGCGGATCTATTTCAGCTCCTCTAAGTAAATTCACAGTCAAAGAGTGTGGAGCAAATACAGCTGCACTGGTCTAACTGAGACCCAATACAAAACATTTCTATAATAAGTCTATTCTTTTTACAAGTTCAGTTATAAGGTATAATTCCTCCATGAGAATGGCAAAGTTTTCTGTAAAATATATAGTACGTTGGAAAAACTCTTTAAATCATCATAATATAATTTCATTTATGTATTCACTTTGTTATTCCGTTCTTGCACAGTGATATAGTTCATTTTGAGTCATCCCATATTCTAGCAAACGGAGATTATTTCAGCATCTCCGTTACATTTGAATATTTGAAAGTAAACTAAATGATAGAATTTTTAAATAAAATGTGAGAAGATAGCTCTTATCATGGACGTAATACTCCCATGCTCTTATGAAATGCTTTCAGAATACCAAGAGAAAAAATGGGGTCACCGAGCGTTTTATCATGCTAAAGCATTCATGGCATATAACATAAAATAGAACACTTTCCTGTATAATTACATGTTCTAATATAGACATGAACATTTGTTTCAAATATTTCTGCTTCAGTAATATTTTTAGACGGTCATGGCAATGAAGTGAGATATAAGGCAGTTTTAAAATACTTATCAGAAATACAGGTTTATCTTCAATTTGCAAACATCACAGACTTTTAAACAATGCATTCAATACCATTTTAATTTCTAGGCTATGTTCATGATCGACTTTGTCTAACTGTGGTTCAGTGCCAACGGCAGAGTAATTTTCTACACATTTTCAACTTTTGCAAATTCTATATAATGCATGACATCTTAGCATAATTTGTGTCCAAAATTTTCAAAATTTCATGAAGAAAGAGGCTACATATTATAACATTTCAAATTAGTTTAAAAAAAACCTCATTAATTTAAAAAGAGAGAGTATTCGTGGTATTGTCAAGGATTTGTTTAGGAGGACGTCTATATATATATATATAAATAAATGTACAAGTAAAATACTTGTTATTGTGAACAATTTTTGTTTACTTATTTTTATCAATATTGAATGAATTTACAACAAGATATCATTTAAAGTAATTGAATAGTCTGTATTTACCACGCTTTACCATAAAATAAGATCAAATTGCTGAATGACCCTCCTCCTAAATTATCAAAATATATCCAGTTGCATTAACCGTAATATCTCAGTGTAAATTAGATACGTGTATCTTATAAAGAAGCAGGGTTAACATTTTTAACATCTGTATTAGGGGATGACCATTTGATTTTTTTTTTTGGGGCGGGGATTAGAAAATGAATACCCTGGCCTAGCCAGAGCTGAAAATAAACAATTTTGCCCAAGGCAGGATGAAAAAAAATAATCTGTAACACAAAATGCAGCAAAAAAAAAAAAAATAGAATGCGTAGCAACTGGGACAATCAATATTGACAGTAAACTATTCCCAGGTAGCAACAGATGAAGATGAATATTCAATCCGAATAAATACTTCTGGCTTCCGTCAGAATATCAAATGGTCGTCCCCTTTTCAGTAACTGTATGTAGAAAAGGGTACGTTTTATCTATTGTCACCTGATGAGATTCTACAAGGTAAAACTAGGATTCCACATGGCTAAGTCTTAGATGTTAATTGACTTCTTAATGTATGACCTAATACAAGTATATGGATATGAAGTGACCCCCGCTTATTTATCTAATTTATTCGTCCCGCTAAGTGACCGACACCAGCGTGAATCCAAGCATTTCTTCGTGACAATTAAAAGTACAAAGTAAGGCGGCATATCAGATCGTCTATTACTGCAACCAAAAACACAACAGTAGTCCGTGCTAAAATCTTTTAATGTGTCATTGTTAATAAAGCTGTCTCCTCAATATGTATTTTTATTCAAATGCTCCTCGTGTTGCATGTACATGTAAAAACAGACACTTAATCAGGTGGTTATTTTCCAAGTCTGCATGGTCACTGCTTATCAATTAACCGTTAGCCCCCAGTCGATGAATTCTCGGGGATTATCGCGTGATTTCATAGTTTGGCTAATTAGGTTAGACATGCGCAGTTAAATGTGAAACTGGTCTATTTAGCATATACAAAATGCAATACTGTTATCGGTAACAGGTTACACATGCGCAGTTAAATGTGAAACTGGTCTATTTAGCATATACAAAATGCAATACTGTTATCGGTAACAGGATAGACAAAAAGGGTAACAGGATAGAACTTAATATGGTGATATATCCATAACGTACGTTCTTGTCACCAAAAACACAACGACAAAAGTAAACCAACATAGGAGGGAATTACTTGATGTTGGATTTATTAGAAAGAGAAAAAAAAAAAAAAAATGCTGAACATAATGAGTTGCTATCTGGTGGTTAGTTTTATGACCTTTGAAAACCAATTTTTAGAGGTATTTTTCAGTACAACATGGAAAATTGACAAATAATCTATCATTACACAGAATGAAAATATATAGAAGTTTTTACTCTTGAAAACCATCTTATTGACCATGAAAAACAAGCTTAAAATTTTATCGAAATCTTTTCTAAATAACTCAAAATATCTTTTGAACATGGTAACAGGAGTGAAAAAATATTGCAACACCTATCAAACAATGTTTCAATATATTCTTGTATGACATTATCAAGATTGCATTTTTTATATGTTGCTCCATAAGTATTGTTTGTTTTGATTTGCTTATGAAGAGAGTGGTTTAATTTGGTAATTTTATTTAATTTTGCAATATCA
>JAASAO010002525.1:0-34519 GCA_017311375.1 Mytilus coruscus | reverse complement strand
TATTTGATCACATTTCCCAGTCAGCCTTCTTGTAGTTATATATTTGTTCTGTGTCATTCAAATCTACTTTTACAATTAAAATCAATGACACCACATGGTGGTCACTGCCATATGAGCTTTCAAGGTCTACAGACCATTTTACTTTACATGCTAGGCTACGACTACAGAAGGAAAAAACAATTTGTGTCAGTTCAAGTGTATTTGGGTTACATCTTGTTCCTATACCATCATTTAGTAAGACTATATCTTTATATTCTAAAATGAGAAAAGTTCTCTACCTTTTGTATCTTTATTTTTCAACCCCATAATGTATGGTGTGCATTGAAGTCTCCACATATAATAGATTTACCCTGTATTTGTTGAAATAGACTATTATAGTCTTCTAATTTAGTACTAGATGATGCGTGATATAAATTAACTAATGTGATATTATTGTTATCTAATTTAAAACATATACTAGATATTTCAAATATACTGTTCACTTCATTTTTCAGATATGGTAGTGATTCCTGTACATAAATTACTGTTCTTCGTCGAGTTGTTATTTTACGAAACTGAAAAGTCAGCAAGTTTATACCCTGTTATTTGTGGGTGATCCTATTCTGATCTACACCATGTTTCCTGAAAGCAAAGGATATCTGGAGTGATTTTTAGAGTTGACATTGACTATATATATATATACCACAATATTGCATATAATGCCGCGGCAGTTCCAATGGATAATAGTAAAATTAGCCATTAACAGCACAGACGTAACATATAATATTACAACTTTAACTGTATTATGATTTGATTTATACATTATAGAATTTCTGTTGTTACTCTATTGGCCAATTGGAGACTTTTGAAATATTGTAGTCGTATCCAAACAATTGTTTGGTTCCCATTGCTATTAAACCCATTACCTTTTCTAAATTAAGTTCTTGTGGCGGTGTTTGGGATGTAAGGATTCTATGCATTACTAAACTTGGTGTGGGAACTACTTGTTCTATTATCTTGGTGGTTTTATCTTTTGGACTTTTTTGTCATCAATATGTTTGCCAGTTTGTTGCTGAACAAGTTAAGCGGTTTTAACATAACCATTAATTTTAGCCATAACTTGCTTATAAGCCTCATATAAGGTGTTGTTGTCTGTTTTAATAACTCTTAGAGCTTGTTTTTGTTGCTCCTTTGAGGGAAATGGTATGTAATTGGATGGATGGTCACCTTTACAATTAACACACACTGGGGTTTTAGTTTGACATTCGTTAGATTGGTGGTCTTCGCCACATTTCTTGCATTTTCTATTATTATAATTACAGTTATTAGCTATATGCCTAAATCCCTGACATTTATAGCATTGGATGTGATTTGGTACATACAACTTAATTCTATATGTCTTAAATCCAATGTTAATAGTTTTAGGCAGTATTGGTACATCCAATTTCAGTTTAATTGACTTTGATGTTTTTCTTGAATTACTGTTTTTATCGAAGTAGGTAAGTCCTGTTACCTTTATTACTTTTTTAATTTTCATTACGGATTTAAAATCTTCGTCTTCTACTTTTAGGTCGAGCAGCACATTGTAGATCACACTAGCTGATGAAGTAGTCGATTTGGGCAAACTTTTCCTAATCCACCATTCACCAACGGAGGTTCTTTTTGGATATCTTTCATTTCCTGTCTATCTTGACATTCTATAAGTAAATTGCCGTTGCCAAGTTGCTTCCAATTTTTGCAACTCCTACCGAATCTGAAAGGGCCCTTTGTATTTCAATTGGGTTTTCTTTGCAAGTTTAACATTTGGATTAATACTGGCTATTATGAGTAAGTACTTGTTGGGAACCTTTTGGAGGAGGGTACTCTGATAACTGTGGTGTTAGGAGTTGTAGCGGGCGAACCTGTTACCTCTTACGTTTTTGACTTGGGTCGACCATGGGTGTTGACTTTCGTTGTCAGTTGTATCAGGGTCAATACCGCTCAATGCATTGTAAAAGTCGTCAGTATCAAACTGACTTTTATCTGCCTCGTCCATAATGGCGGACTAGACAATGGTAAACAAAGAAAAACTTTATAGTTAACTCCTATAGGTACTGTAAATCAGTGTCGATAAATAATTCAATAAATTAGTAGCATATATTCAAAAGATAAGAATAATCTTACATGTATACAATAAAACAAATTCAAAAATCAATCTGAAATTAAGACAATAAATCAATGCAGTGCGGTGCTATAAAAACACAACCGTGATGATCCGGGACTCACAACCCGAACTGACAGTTTAAAGATATCAAATATATATAATAAGAAGTTCTTGTGCAGAACATTCATTGGTCAGTTGTAAATGAGGTCTGTATGGGGTTTTAATTTACTCATTTATGAAATAAAAATCCTTATTTTGAATAGTTGGAATTCAAAATATAAATTTTTCCTTCATTTTATAAAAGTAACCCATGGTGATAATTTAAAGCTACAAAATCTTTAATAATTGAATAATTAAATGATGTACTGCCAATTAATCGGTCCGTTTTGGATGCAATTGGGTAACTGTTATTTGTATATATCAGTCTGAGTACTGTTTATGTATCATTTAAGTTGAATATAATTATACTCGTTCATTTCAGGAAATAAGGCTTCTGCAAGTGCTTTTTGTGTACTTTCCTTACGTTTTGGACGGTTTGTAAGTCAGAAAAAGTCCAATGATTAAGTTAATATTGACATTAAAAGACCTCCTCACAAAAATGGCTGTTCAAATCCCTTTTTCTTCGGAGGTCTTTTATATCCATATTAATTTATCATTAAACTTTTACTATTACAAAAACTTGCAAATACTGTTGGGCCATTTAGGGCTGCGATATGAATATTGTACTTGTTCATTTAATAGAGACGGCATATTAGTTTCTTTTAGGGTGGAGTCGATTGCAGTATAATTACTTCACAGTGAATATTCCAATTAATTTTTATTCATAATTTCAAATTAAACCAATTACTTTTGTTTTCAGATTATCTATTACTTTCAAATACAAGGGATAACCATACTACCAGACTAAACTCATGAAAGTGGAAATTGACTTCGAATATTGTGAAATTAAAGGTTCTTACTGTTTAATCGTTTCTTCTGTTACCGTGAATTTGTATCGGCAACAATATAATTATGTTGAACAAACCTTTTAGGACAGAAAAAGTAAAATAACAAAATACCGAACTCCAAAGAAAATTCTGGTATCTATGATGAGTTTATTATTCAGAACGGAAAGTCCCTTATCAAATGGCAAAATCAAAAGCTCAAACACATCAAACGAATGGAATACAACTGTCTATTCCTGACTTGGTACAGGCAAAGTAAATTTAATTAAAATATCTTTCATTCATATTCTTTGAAAAGTAGCTTTTAAAATTAGATCTATGACAATTGAAAATCGGCTTCCAGTGCAGCAGCCAATATCAAATGAAAATAACATACTATAAATTTCGTACTTCCGAAACGCTTTACTGGATTAACCTTTATGATGAACGCTCAAACCCATACACTTGAAAGCGAGGAATATCTAATTACGTAGAAACTTTAGGAACGATATTACCAACTCTGCCTGCTGGAGTTGGAACCTTATATCCGGATAATTTCTTAAATTATATGATACATTGGTGTAAGACAACACGGTTTATATATAAGCAGGTACAGAATTGAGATTGCAGCTAGTAATTGTAACAACTCTTTTGTACATAAAGTTTTACAACAGTTGTTTCTGATTTGTTTCAATCATGGTTGTACATGTATTATCAAATTACATATTCTTTTCTAAACTGATTTTCTATATGTATACGTTCAATACACCTTTGTTAATCCATTTGAACTGATTGACGTAAAAAAAATATGGAGTGTAGTGGAAACAATGCGTCACATGTAATGTTCCTATGTATGATTTTAAGTAGGAAAAATCATAATTTTTGTTGTTGGTTTGATTGGGGGCAATTTTGGAATTCTGTGCTTTTACAGACCTTTGAAAATCTCACTTAAAATATGTGTTCACAATTATAGAGTCGGGCTGATCATGTAGTCCTTTAAATATTGGACAGGCACATGATCATATGCGGTATACTACTGTTGCCTTTATTTACCTTTTTCGTCTTTGTTTTAAATCATTGTATTGCTGTCCCATGAACATTTTTACATATATGCTCGATAACAATACAAAAATTCAGTCAATTATGAAATTTCAACTAGTAACATAGAACATTAGCATACGATATTGATAATTGAATTCATTATCGAGAATATTAAATAAAACCCGATTGATTTAACGATTACTTTGGACGTCGGATTTTGAAAAGTCTGAGACTTCATGAATCATGTTAGAAATAAGTCTGATCGGTCTACTTTAAACGAAACTAAAACAACTATGCAGAATTAAATATGTTTATTTACCACGTAATTATTAATCCATTGAACAACTTTCCTTTGGTTTGTTATGAATGAATAATGTTGGGTATACGTCAATGTGAGAGCTACCCAACAACAACAAAATAACATTGAATCGCTGAAAACTTGTCCTGATATCAAATAAGTGTGGAGTAAGCGTCAGTGACACAGGAGCAATACAATTAGTGGTAAATTCTGTAGAGCTTTAGGAGAAGCGGAAACTGTTTTTCCTCAATAAACATGAATACTCATATAAAATTCAAGCTTGAAGTCGTATCATTCACTATATCGCTATAAACACATTATATTATTCTGTATGATTCATGAAAATGTTATTCATTTATATTTAATATATATAACTGAACAAATAAATTTGAGAATGAAAATGGGAATGTGAAAAGAGACAAAAACCCAACCAAAGAGCAGAAACAGCCCAAGGCCATCAATGGGTCTTAAACACAGCGAGAAAATTCCGCACCCGGTGGCGGTATTCAGCTGGTCCCTAAACAATAATTTATACTAGTTCAGCGAAAATAGACATCACAATAAACCCGAACCAAAATTTAAAAAAATATACAAGACTTACAAAGGCCAGAGGTTCCTGACTTGGGACAGGCGCAAAACTGTGGCGGGTTTTAACATGTTTTGTGAGATCTCAGCCTCCCCTATACCTCTAGCCAATGTGGAATAAACAAACACACAGCCAATACGCACAGTAAAACTAAGTTTAAAAGAAGTCCGAGTCCGATGTTAGAATAGGTGACAGAAGAAACTAAGCAAAATGACAATGACAGGATAGTGCTAAAGATGTTCTGTTTCATAATATACTACTAATGATAATATAGGAATTATATAAAATGTTTCTTGTAAATTTCTTTATAAATTAAATTTTTGTCGATATTTTTACTATTCTTCCTACATGAACTTAAATAAAAAGAGCATTTCCGATTAGTTAAAATATTGCACATTGACCGATATTCCTCTCTATACTTTCTCTTTAAAGTTTGGTACACACTAGAGAGTTTCTGATTGCAACGATATTGATATTATATTAAAAAGTGTTATTAAACTAATATTAAGGAATAATACCTTTACTGTATATCATATAGCACTTGCAACCTCGTGTCATTATGATATACTGCTAGAGACAATATTCCTCAATATTACAGCAATAACACTAAAGCTATTCACAAGATGAATTATGTAAGTACACATGTATCAATCAGTTGAATAAATTAGTTGTTTCTGACATCATTGTTTTGTCATTGTATAGATTTTTCACTGTCAACTTTATTGTTAATAACAAAATTTGATTCGTTTTCTCTTGAATCGCCTACAAAGTTCGATATCAAGTTGGTTACTTATTCACAATTACTGATATCATAAGGAAAGGAAGTGAAACATGTCTCACATCTTTGACATAGGAACATGTATTTCATAACAGTCAAAAAATCATAATAGAGTCTATAAATTGTTCGAGATGACTAAAATTTTGTCAACAAGAACCCTTGCTTCAAAAATTTACTTGCTAAAAAACTGGATCCATCTACTTAAAAAAACTATACATATTATATTATTTTGTGGCAAATATCAAATTTTATCCTGTCTCTTTATTTATTTAAACACTCATATCAGTTCGGTTCGCACAAGTACTTGGTTCTTTTAAGCAAGGAGCAAATAAAACATCTTGTGTGTTACTCAGTCAGAATCTTGGCATTATTCTCAAAACGCCTGCTGTCTTTAACGGATCTTTTCGTTGATCATTACAAAATTATTCGACTTGATGGAAAGTTTATCCGACGGTATCATAAAATTACGAAAACAGCGTTTGAATCTGTCATTTCTGTGAGAGTATTGTATTTGTTGCGCAAACTTACTCCCGAGTTGAGGGCATCAATTTAATGTTTTGTTTTCTTTGCCTGATTTTTTCCTCAGAAATAAATTGTTGGTAGCTTATCTGACAATCATTTTTTCTTGTTCATTTATATTTTCTAACAATTTTAGTTTTGAAAGGCAGAACTATATTGTTCATTTGTTTTTATTGAAATCTTGCTGTTTTTCGTACAGTATAGCCCGTCCGTAACTTTCGATCAATTAAAGCTTGAAGGACTTTTCTGACAGTTTATGACATTTTGTTTGTGCATATAACTGCACCTTCTTATATAATTATGTATCAATAAAACAACTTAAAGAGAAAATAGAGTCATCATTTGTAAAAGCAGATAGGTCTTCAGATCTTTCCGGATTTGAATTTTTAATTTATTTTAAATTCATTCATGTAACGTCAAAGAATGTCGAATTATCTTACATTTTGTTATTTATAGTATGTGTATGATAAATTGAACAGATGTATCATGGTTTGGAGAGGTATTTTCGAAAAATACCAGTCGAGAGAAGGTAACATTTCATATGCCGCTCGGAGCTAGAAGAATGTGTCCGGGTAGGGGGACATGTCTGGCTGCAGACTATTACTATCACATAAAAATCTGGTTCGGCGTGTCGGTCCACTACAGTGCAAGTTTTATACTTTATCACCTTATCATGTTTTCGTCTTGAATATGCATTTACCTCTGTATTCTGGACACTAAACAGTAATCCATCATAAAAAAAAAATGATTCATATAACGTTAACCCAACAACCATTGAACAGATTCATTTTTTTTTTTAAATTCGAATCTTTATCAATATGATGTGTTAAAAAAAGTCGTAACTTTTCTATGACAGCTTCCTCTAATATTTCAATATTTCCCAATGATATGGAAAAAATACTGAAGAGAAATGTACCAGGCTCAAGCTAGCAGCCACTCGCTAGCAGCCACTACGCTAGCAGCCAGTTTTCGGATATGTCTATGAACCCAAAAGATGCATAAGATTCAAACGTACTCAAAATGTTTTTATTGATATATAACCAATATATTATCAGTGTTTAATATATAATAAAGCAGTCGGAGAACTATTCGATGATTTAAAAAATATCTAGTCCTGTTCATTAATTTAAGACAATAGTAATCGATGTCAATATACCAAACAGCGTCCTCCCGCTTTTAATTTTAATAGTCATCAGTTTTGAGTGTACATAGAATCGTAAATATGTAATAAAATTATTGAAATGCTTACAAAATTGCTTGTAACAGGAATTGACATTGAAATCATAAATTAATTTTGTGATATTGTGTCAAATAGCTTTCCATATTCTCGGCATCCTGTCAAATAGTTCCTGAAAAGTTATTATTGTTCTGCATGACAAGAAAAGAAAGTTGCACTCGTACATTAATATTTTTTTAATGAGACAAATCTGTTTTAACGAAACATTCTGTTTCTGAAGCAGTGGATATCGCTTACTTTTGATTAGACGAAAGGTTTATTTTTTGTACACAAAGTATGGTGGGCAAGGAAATTATTTATTATCTATTAAAAAAAAAAAAAAATCCGTGTTATACACAGACGTGGAATTTTGGTCAAGTAGGCACTAGGTCCAAAGCTTCTGTTTGCACCAAGTATGAGTAAAAGTATTGCCGTAGAACATTTTTTATTAACATTTCCGTAAGGGTGGGGTAGGGTGTCCGACCCCAACTTTGGACCTAATTTAAAAAAAAACTAAGCCGAACCACACCCTGGATTTTTCTCAAGTAGACCTTAGCTATTCAGCTTCACATTGCACCTAGTGGCGAAAAAGTATTGCCGCAGAACATTTTTATTAACATTTCCGTAAGGGTGGGGTAGGGTGTCCGACCCCAACTTTGGACCTAATTTAAAAAAAACTAAGCCGAACCACACCCTGGATTTTTCTCAAGTAGACCTTAGCTATTCAGCTTCACATTGCACCTAGTGGCGAAAAAGTATTGCCGTAGTACATTTTTATTAACATTTCCGTAAGGGTGGGGTAGGTGTCCGACCCCAACTTTGGACCTAATTTAAAACAAACTAAGCCGAACCACACCCTGGATTTTTTCTCAAGTAGACCTTAGCTATTCAGCTTCACATTGCACCTAGTGGCGAAAAAGTATTGCCGTAGAACATTTTTATTAACATTTCCGTAAGGGTGGGGTAGGGTGTCCGACCCCAACTTTGGACCTAATTAAAAAAAAACTAAGCCGAACCACACCCTGGATTTTTCTCAAGTAGACCTTAGCTATTCAGCTTCACATTGCACCTAGTGGCGAAAAAGTATTGCCGTAGAACATTTTTATTAACATTTCCGTAAGGGTGGGGTAGGGTGTCCGACCCCAACTTTGGACCTAATTTAAAAAAAACTAAGCCGAACCACACCCTGGATTTTTCTCAAGTAGACCTTAGCTATTCAGCTTCACATTGCACCTAGTGGCGAAAAAGTATTGCCGTAGAACATTTTTATTAACATTTCCGTAAGGGTGGGGTAGGGTGTCCGACCCCAACTTTGGACCTAATTTAAAAAAACTAAGCCGAACCACACCCTGGATTTTTCTCAAGTAGACCTTAGCTATTCAGCTTCACATTGCACCTAGTGGCGAAAAAGTATTGCCGTAGAACATTTTTATTAACATTCCGTAAGGGTGGGGTAGGGTGTCCGACCCCAACTTTGGACCTAATTTAAAAAAAACTAAGCCGAACCACACCCTGGATTTTTCTCAAGTAGACCTTAGCTATTCAGCTTCACATTGCACCTAGTGGCGAAAAAGTATTGCCGTAGAACATTTTTATTAACATTTCCGTAAGGGTGGGGTAGGGTGTCCGACCCCAACTTTGGACCTAATTTAAAAAACTAAGCCGAACCACACCCTGGATTTTTTCTCAAGTAGACCTTAGCTATTCATCTTCACATTGCACCTAGTGGCGAAAAAAGTATTGCCGTAGAACATTTTTTATTAACTGTACCGTAAGGTTGGGGTAGACTTAAACTAGCATTATAAGACTCAAATGTTTTAAACTATATATATATAGCTTTTTATTTTAACATTCGAAAGCGTCAAGGGCATTAGTACTTTGAGACGTGTTAGAGGCAATATCTGCTTTTACCTCAAGTACCATGACCAATGTGGAGAATCTCTTTGTTTTGCCTGTCAGCAATAGTGAAATTGGACTATGTGACATACCAGGTCCACCCTGTTCATCATATGCTGACACATTATCTCGGGTCTAGGACACAAGTGCTATGTGCCATTTTAAAGGCAATATCTTCTACCTCCGGTACCTATGCCAACAAAGAGAATCTCACAGTTTGGCCAGCCGACATTAGTTAAGATGGACTATGTGACATGCCAAGTACACCGAACCATATGCTGACAAAGTCATGCGGATAAGGGCATAAGTGATGTAGACCATCTTAGAGGCACTATCTCCTTCTACCTCAGGTAGTATTGAATTTTAGGAACAAAGTATCATATGTTACAATGGTCAACTTTGAGATCTGGTTTTTGTCCAGCCGGCTAAACTGAAGTTGCACTATGTTGACACAGATGGATGAATTCACACTAAAATTTATGACAACGTGACGATTTCAACTTCCTAATTATCAATTTCCCATTTCTCAGCAGTAACATACCCTCTGCCCCATCGTATGGTGTTTACATATCTCAGTTGATACGTTATGCTCATGCATGTTCACACTATACGGACTTCATATACAGGAGTGTGATCTTTATAGTCCGGCAGATCGGTGAAAAAATTGTGGGTTTGATGATAAAAGCATCAAATTTGGCATGGTAGTAGTTCTTGGTGTTTCAAATAATATTAGCTATGGACCCACCTTGAAATTTCAAAATGGCAGCCTTTTCCAAGATGGCCTCCATAAACTATCAAAATCAACATATATCACTGATATCAGGTCAAATTTATGGTAAAATTTTGCATGGCAGTAGTGCTGGTTGTTTCAAAAAATATAAGCTATGAACCCACCATTAAAATTGAATATGGCGGTTTTTTCCAAGATGGCCGCCACAAAATATCAAAATCAACAACTATCCCTTATATTAGTTCAAATTTGTCATGTTAGTAGTGCTGGGTGCTTCGAACAATATAAGCTATGGACCCAACTTGAATTACAATATGGCGGCTTTTTCCAAGATAGCCGCCATAAGATATCAAAATCGACAAAATTCCCTTATAGAAGGTTACAAAGTGTTTTGTTTTGACGTACCTTCAGTAAAGCTAAGTGCTCTATAATACCAAGTGCATGCCACATTTATTTACTAAAGTCAAACATAAACAGATTTGTGAGGAAAGTATATAAAATCGTTACTACGGTACCATTCCTGCATAACAGTAGTCTACGAAGAGTGATCACTGGCGTTATTCCCATATTTAAGCAAAACTTAACTAAAATGTATGCTTCTCGTGTCGAACAGTTTTCCTGTGATCAACTGGAAGAGGACATAGTAATGATCTAAAATTGCAGTAATATCAGGCTTGACAGGCCATTAACAATAACATAAACGGTACCAATTTTTCTGCACCAGATGCGCATTTCGACAATCAATCTCTCTTCAGTGATGCTCGAGGCCAAAATATTTGAAAATCCAAAGCTTATTAAAAATATGAAGAGCTATAAACCAGAAAGGACCAAAAGTATAGCCAAAGCTGGGCAAGGAATCAGAGCTTTGCATGAGGAGATACATTCCTTAACTTTAAATAATTTCCAAAATTTTGTAACAGCAAATTTTAATAACACAAAATCCGTATTTTCATGCCAGTACCAAAGTACTGGCTACTGGCTAGTGATACCCTCGGGGACTATCAGTCCACCAGCAGAGGCATCGACCCAGTGGTAGTCAAGGCAGGTGCTTGCTTCTTCTGTTTAGTAATTATTTTGGTTTTGCAATTAAACAAGCAACCGCAACAATCTGTTTGTATGTCAACGATACTTGAAAATCTGCACATACAGGTAGTTCAAGAAAAACATAATGTAGGCAAAAGTATTTTCAACAGTCATTAAAACATTAGTTGATAATCGTTTGGCCAAATATTCAGTTGCAGTCAAGTTATTCATTTGAGGCAAATATGACATTATCCATTTCAAAGTTACGTCTGTTTTATTTCTCTGTTATTCTTTAACATTATATCCAACTGAATTAAAACAATCGCATAATGTATATAGGCCTTCTACTGGATGCTAGGACCAGGAAAAGAGGAGGTACTAAATTACAACATGTACAGTTTACGTTTATCATTTATGAATGATCCAATTATCTGTTTATCTACAATACTATATTTATAAAAAATTCAACATTGAATATGTGGTTCCTCCTGCGAAACCTGGTGGTTTTACAACAGCAACCGTGGACAATATTGACAACAACAAGAGTTCAACTACGGCTAACGAATCTTTCCGTAGTACGACAATTTCAATATTTCCGCATTTTCTTAGTCCAACTTGTCAATTCGTTATAACCTTTGCTTTGAAATATATGCATGCGTTTCTTACTTACATCTTACCAGAAATACATGTATGCCGACCTGGTATAATTACTCAATTGTGCAACATAATCCTTGCATGGTATAAATAAGTTAATAAAATGATAACACTGATGGCTTGAAGCAGATGATAATGAAAGCATTAAATATGTCTGGACATCATTCCACGCATATAGAGCCAAGAAAATGGTCATCCACCTTTATATATCAGTCTGCATTGACCGATGTTACAGGAAGAGATCAAACCTGTCACAACGATTCGACATTCCATGAATATAATCCAGCAATGTGTTAATCTTTTCCGAGACATGTATCAATTATCACTTTTGATCAACTATTGTTTTGCTTTTGGAGAATCGGAACAGTGGAACAGGCCAAACATATTTCGAGCAGAATAGAGAATAGTTTTGTTTAAGGTCTTTATATAGAAATGGTATCGTTGAGAACCTTATGTGATTGGTTAGAAAACAGTGGTGGAACAAGTGTTCGTTCAAAGGAAACATAGTACTTAATGAGGAACGAGACCCTGGTGAGAACTATGTAACATTCAAAGAATGGAGTAATAAGAGGAAATTTAAAGTCCCTTAACCACAACTGGTCTGCAACATTAGAGATTGAACTGGACATTTTGATGTGAGATCATTAAGAGAATGTTCCTTATCAGTGTACAAAGATTCCATTATACTGCTTATTCATCGGTTCTTTGCATTTTTCATCAAACTTATGGCGTCCAGAACCCTTCGCTATATTGTTATGATATTGTAATTATCATATCTATTTAGTTGGCCTAATTTGTTTTATGTGGCCTATTATACATGTTTACATTGTGTACAAAATAATATACATTGTGTTACAACTATGCAGTTTAGAAATCACTGGAACAATCATTGATACTAATGGAATGATTAGAACTTTCTATTTCACTTACATAACGTTTCCAGAATGATCATAACAAAAGATGCGTAATTTATATTTCTAGCGTTGTCTAGAAATTTCCGTTTGAGTATTTAAATGCAGACCCAAAAGTTAGTTGAATATAGAGATTTGGACATAGACATAGATAGACTTAGACATCGATAGACATCAACATTCTCAGCAGTTGGATTGACACTTTTATTTACAAACTACATCATACTAGATTGTGACCAATTGGATATAATATTCTGTGGATTCCGTGAAGATTTCCGGATAAAGAAAAGATAAAAGATTGGACTCATATTTTGACAGTTAAGCTGACATTTCTTTTGTGTAATACTTTTGTAAACTAGTGTATAATAAATCTTGTTAAATTTTATTATTGATTTGTGTCTTTTGTTGGCTACAATTAAAAGGCGATTTTCTGACATAACAGAAATTAGGGGCTCGTGTTCGGGATAACGTAAATATCTCATTGAAAATTTTTCAGTATATTTTATTAGAATTAGCCAACAAAATTCTACAATATGGCATTTGATGCTGGTAAATTTTGAAAACGCCAGATCTGGAAGGGTTTGATAATTTAAAGAAAGAGGAATTAGTGTTGCTTGCTAAACATCTGAAATTAGACTTTAGAGTATCTATTAGAAAACAAATTATAAAAATTTGGTAATAGACAAATTAGTTGACGCAGAAATTTTAGGTGAAGAGGCTCTTGAACTCAAGGTCGAAAATGTTGATGCTTTCAAATTAAAACAGCTTGAATTAGAACATGAATTTAAATTAAAACAATTGGAAAAGAAGAAAGATTAGAGATGGAGAAAAGAAAAGAAAAGAAGATGAATTTAAATTAAAACAGGCAGAACTTGAAATGAAGGAAAGGTTAGAGATGGAGAAAATGAAAATTGAAATGGCCAAAAAGAAAGCAACACTAAATTCCAATCAAAATCAGAACATTTTAATTTTGATGCAGCAAAAACATACGTTTGGTTCCCAAATTTTGTGAAAAACAGTTGATAAATTTTTCAACAGTTTGAGAAAATTGCTCAAAACTTGAAATGGCCGAAGCCTTTTGGACTACAATGCTGGAAAGTGTTTTTGAGGGCAAGGCCGCTGAAATTTACTCAGCACTTTCATCAGGAAATAGTTCTGATTATGACACGGTTAAAAGGAAGTTTTGAAAGCTTATGAGCTAGTGCCAGAAGCATATAGACAGAAATTTAGGTCTTATAAAAGTTTGATTCACAAACCTATGTTGAATTTGCTAGGAAAAGAAGATCTATTTGATAAATGGCTTACGTCAAAGAAAATAGATAAAATTTTGGTAACTTAAGACAATTGATGTTATTAGAAGAGTTCAAGCAGTGTGTTCATTTAGACTTAAAACACATTTAGATGACAAAACTGTTGAGACATTACAAGATGCAGCTGTTATTTTCGATAATTATACCCTTTCACATAAGAGAAGTTTCAAAGGTCTAAATTTTAATACTTCAGTGGAAATTACAAGAATCAAAGCACTGAGCGTACTGATAGTAAGCCTGTTGCACAGAATAAGAGACAGTCTAGTTATAATATGTCTAGTCCAAAGTTTGAAACTTTTGAGAAGAAGTCACTGACTTGTGCTTATTGTAAGAAGAATGGTCACCTGATGGCTGATTGTTTTAGACTCCAGAAGAAGAATGACAGAGATAATAAGCCCAAGACCAGTGCTTGTACGACACCCGTGTTACCAACACGTTGGAATGTCCTGCGAGTCAGGCTTTTAAGTCCAGTTTTGTGATTACATGGAGGATTATATACCCTTTATGTCTGATGGGTTTGTTTCTATTGTTGATAATACTACTCCTCAGCCTATTAAGATTTTACGGGACACTGGAGCTTCTCAGTCTTTATTGTTAGAAGGTGTGTTGCCTTTGTCCGAGGAGACTTCTGTTGGTGCCTCCGTTTTGTTACAAGGTGTGGAGTTAGGTTGTATAGATGTTCCCTCCATCGTATTTATCTGAAGTCAGATTTGATAACTGGACCAGTTGTTGTGGGTGTTCGTCCTAATCTCCCTGTTGAGGGTGTTTCATTATTGCTAGGAAATGATCTAGCTAGGAACAAAGTGGTTGCTGAACCAATTGTTACCAATGAACCGGTGGTGGATGTTAAATCACCTGAAGATGATGCTGAACTGTATCCAGCTTGTGTCGTTACTAGGGCGATGGCTACAAAACAACAAAATGAGGATTTGCAAGAAGACCAGTTTGATTACATGGACCTTTCTGACACCTTTCTAGCCAACATTGAAGGTCCCGGTAGCTCAGAGAAGGCCGTAATAAGACCACCTAGCATTAGCAAGAATGTAATTATGCCATGGCCAGACGTAAACAGCCATTCATTAGACCGAAGGAAATTTGTCGAAGAACAAAATAAAGACCCTGAGGTTCTTCAGCTCTGCAAGAGGGTCAACCACAGGAAGAAGCAGACAAAGTGACCGAATGCTATTACCACCAAGACGGCATTTTAATGAGAAAGTGGAGGCCCCTGATGCTACCCTAGAGGAGGAATGGAGAGTGGTATACCAAGTGGTGGTGCCTAAAGTTTATAGGCAAGACATTGGTCTTGCTCATGACACCCCCTTGGCTGGACACTTAGGTATAAGGAAGACTTGCCTTAAGATCTTGCAGCATTTCTACTGGCCAAGACTTAGAAATGATGTCGCAGAATACTGCAAATCATGCCATATATGCCAGGTTGTTGGTAAGCCTAACCAGAAAATACCACCAGCACCACTTCTGCCTATTCCAGCCTTTGAAGAACCTTTTAGCCGAGTACTCATTGATTGCGTTGGACCTTTACCGAAGACCAAGACTGGAAATGCGTATTTATTGACGATTATGTGTACCTCCACTCGTTTTCCTGAGGCTATTCCGTTAAGGAATATCAAGACACCTAGTATTGTCAAAGCTCTGATCAAATTTTTCACGCTAGTAGGACTTCCAAAGTCTATACAGTCCGACCAGGGTTCAAATTTCATGTCAGGTTTATTTCAGCAAGTCGTGTACCAGTTAGGGATTGCTCAGTATAGGTCAAGTGCTTATCATCTAGAATCTGAAGGTGCCTTAGAACGTTTTCATCAAACATTGAAGAACATGATCAGAACTTTTTGTATTCAATTTGACAGTGATTGGGATGATGGTGTTCACTTTTTACTTTTTGCGGTCCGAGAGGCTGTTCAAGAATCCCTTGGTTTTAGTCCCTTTGAGTTGGTATTTGGTCATACTGTAAGGGGACCTTTAAAATTGATTAAGGAAAAATGGCTTACTGAACACACTGACTTGAATCTTCTAGACTATGTATCTAGATTAAAAGAAAAATTGTATACTGCTTGTCAAATTGCTCAGAACAATTTAAAAACTGTTCAGAATAAGATGAAAATATGGTATGATAAAGATGCCAGGGACAGAGTTTTTGAGCCAGGTGATAAGGTACTTGTATTTTGCCAGTCCCTGGACATCCATTACAAGCTAAATATTGTGGTCCTTATACCATTGAGAGTAAAATCAATGATTTGAATTATATTGTAAAAACACCAGGTCGGCGTAAACAAAATAGAGTGTGTCACATTAATATGTTAAAACCATATTTTGAGCGTACTAATGAAGGTGAGAGTAAACCAGTTGCCACTTTAGCCATGGTTAAATTGGAGAACAATCATGACAAACCAGATATAACTGAACCTCCTTTTAGTTCTAAAACTATGGAAGAGACAGTTAGATTGAAAAATTCAGAAATTTTGTCAAATTTAGATTCAAAACTTGCACATCTGTCTGTTGATCGTAGAGAAAATTAAAAGCTTTGGTATTTTCTTTTAAAATCTTTTTCCAGATGTGCCAAACAAAACCACTGCTGTTTGTCATGATGTCGATGTAGGTGATGCTTCTCCAATTAAGCAACATCCTTACCGGCTCAATGCACTCAAACTTGAATTTATGAGACAAGAAATTAAATATATGCTTGACAATGATATTATTGAGCCGAGTAACAGTGAATGGAGCTCTCCTTGTCTGCTTGTGCCCAAACCAGATTTTACAGGAAATTCTGTTCAAATTTTGCGACTGTTGTTCAACCATTGACTCATCTTTTACGGAAAGATTCTAAATTCATCTGGAGTGAAAATTGTCAAAACGCTTTTGAAAATAGCAAATCACTTTTAATTAATAATCCAGTTCTGATCACTCCAGACTTTGAAAACAATTCAAACTTGCCGTTGATGCAAGCGATGTAGGAGTTGGAGCTGTTTTATATCAAGAGACAGATGATAATGTTGAAAACCTATATCATATTTTTCTAAGAAATTAGATAAACATCAGAAAAATTATTCGACTATTGAAAAGAGTGTTTTGCACTGTTGTCTGCACTTCAATATTTTGATGTATATTTAAATCCCACTGTGCATCCTATTCTTGTTTGTACTGATCATAATCCTCTCACCTTCATACATAAAATGAGAAACAAGAACCAGAGATTGACTAGGTGGAGTTTATTGTTTCAGGAATATGATGTTATTGTAAAACATATTAAAGATAAAGATAATGTAATAGCAGATGCTTTATCTAGAACTTATTAAAACACTGTGTATATACTGTGTATTTTTGAAAATGCTTGCTATATATTACTATGTATTTTTGTACATATTATTCATGATAAGTTTTTGTTACACTCAAACTTTTTTTAAGGGGGGAGGTGTTATGATATTGTAATTATAATATCTATTTAGTTGGCCTAATTTGTTTTGTGTGGCCTATTATACATGTTTACATTGTGTACAAAATAAAATACATTGTGTTACAACTATGCAGTTTAGAAATCACTGGAACAATCATTGATACTTATGGAATGATTAGAACTTTCTATTTCACTTACATAACGTTTCCAGAATGATCATAACAAAAGATGCGTAATTTATATTTCTAGCGTTGTCTAGAAATTTCCGTTTGAGTATTTAAATGCAGACCCAAAAGTTAGTTGAATATAGAGATTTGGACATAGACATAGATAGACTTAGACATCGATAGACATCAACATTCTCAGCAGTTGGATTGACACTTTTATTTACAAACTACATCATACTAGATTGTGACCAATTGGATATAATATTCTGTGGATTCCGTGAAGATTTCCGGATAAAGAAAAGATAAAAGATTGGACTCATATTTTGACAGTTAAGTTGACATTTCTTTTGTGTAATACTTTTGTAAACTAGTGTATAATAAATCTTGTTAAATTTTATTATTGATTTGTGTCTTTTGTTGGCTACAATTAAAGGCGATTTTCTGACATAACAATATCATGCCATTTTAAACTATACAGTTTAAGTGTTGCAAACGTAATTTGAAAATGAAAATGTAGATCAAGCTCAATAGTAGAATTACACACTTGTAAAAGGAGAAGGTGGGGCAATTAGATTAACTACCAAAATCGCACAACTACAGCATTTAATAGTGTTTTGTCTAGAAATAGCCATATTAATTAACAAAATTAAACCCTCCTTTGAAATAATATAACGTGATCAGATAATCCACATGATGTTCTACACCAGGAACGATTTAAAAGCAAAACACAACATTCTCAAAGCATGTGAAAGCTTTAGGCGAAGGAATGTTTCTGCCTTTTACCCAGTGTGCTACTTCGAATGATGCGGATGGGATATACCCTATTGGACAATTATCACAGAGGTATCAGCATTTTGTAATGAGGTAATAAAATGTGGTGGACAGATATAAAACAGATGTCACGGTAGATGAAAATGCGGAGGACAATGATGTTATGTACGGTCCTGTTTAAAATGTGGTGATGAGTGGGACAAACACTAAATGGGCGGTCCATAAGAAACATTTGAAAACTGCTGTGAAAATATGTTGTTGTTTAGATGATAAAACGATGGATAAGATACTTAGGCACTCAAAAATCATTAGTAAAACAAAACCAGATAACAACATGGATAAACAAAAAACGAAAAAAAATTGCTAACACAAATCACTACACAAAAATTTAAAAATTGAGCTAAACCAATCCCACTTAAATCCGGGGTGATCTCAGGTGCTTAAGAAGGATAAGCAGTTTTGTTCAACAAGTGACACATACCTAGGTACTCTTGTTTAAATAGATTGATGAGTCATATCCAGTTTAGGCATATATCATATACTTGGATTTATAAATGTCTCTTTTCTAACCCTTAGAATCACAACATTTAAAACATGTTAAACCATTGGTACGTGTAAATTATCTTAAGCTTGATCGAATCTGGACATTTGAAATGAAGTAAGGATTTCCATGCTTAAACGATGAATAAACAAGAATTTTACTGGTTGACAACACAGACATTGAAAATAAAGAGCAAATAACTCAACATTGAAAGCATAAAAACACAAGTCCCTTTTCATCAAAACTAGGGGTCAACGCAGGTGTTAGGAAGGTGTGTATTTTCTGGCCAACTGGTAACACTCGGGATGTTACTCATTTTACTTAGAAATTCGGTGATTAGTATTATTTATTTATCATCTTGATGTTACCACAATCGAGGAAAAAGAAAGGATTGTGACAAGGAGAAGTGGAACTTATCCATATATCATTAATGACTCATATGGCACTAAACGGTCAAACATATTATGATGGCGTCCTGAAAACGTTCAAATGTTTCCATTTATGGGATCTTTGATTAACTTGTCATGCAAGCATCATCAGAGAATCATGGAAACGCAATCCCTAGAATATTGTATAAACTGCAAAGTGCAATTCGATAGAAGAAATAAATATCAGTAAAGCCTTTTCTCAGTTTCGTTCATTTTCACTTTTTGGCGGCCATTTTGCAATTTTCCGTCATTTTGAAAAAAAATGAAAAGTCAAATATAATGTCATGACTTATTAGAAACGTTGGATTACATTTTATATATATTTAAAAGATTCGGTTTATATATTACTTGCTTTAAGTTATACATGGTTGTGAAATTTAGACTGATTGGCAGACATTTTGAAAATGGCCGCCATATTGGATTTTCAGAGTGGGTCCATAGCTTAAATTGACTACCAAATATATATTTACAATTGTACAAAGTTTCATGCTTTTATCATCAAACCCACAATTCTTCTAAAATATGCACGAATCAGCTGGACTATTACGCAGAAACTGCGCCAACAGAGTAATGAGGAGGAAAGATTAAAAATGACACTCCGTAAACTGTATGGACACCATCACGAATTGGTTGATCTATACGATGTGTCGGTGTCTAAACTAACTAACGACATTTTACCACGTCTTAGATTGTGGTTTATCATCTACGTCTGATAAGTACCGAACATGACCTATCCCCGAATATGACTGTTTTGCCGATTGTGAATTCGCATTGCTATAAGACGTGTCTCGGTATATCCACATTCGTGTATTTAAGGATGTTCACTCCTCTTGTTTTTGAATTTTGCCAGATATTCAGAATCCTCTGGTAGTGCCATTAAAAAATTTTCTCCGCTAGCTCCTACTTTTCTTTTTATAATTTTATTATATATAGTTTAAATAGTAATATTTGAAAATACAATAAAATCCTTGTTATTTTTTCATATTTTTGAAAGAAAAAGGGTCCAATGTTAAATGTATTAAAAGTCTAGAGAGAATTATTTCCCGCCAAATATTCAAAGGCTTATATTTCCAAAACAAGCACACGAACCCTTCATTTTCTTCTGCTATTTTAGTTCCTTTATTTATATACTTTCAGTTTATTACAGTCTTTTAAAGAGCTTGTTATTTTGAAACAGAGTAGAGAGCATCCTTAATTATGATGTTTCTTTTGTAAGTCTAGTTGGATATTGTGTTATGTCTTATCGTTTATGGTTTGAATTCTATTTTATTTTCTATATGTATGAAAAGTTCAGATAATTAATTAGCTAGTTCATTTATATGATTTTTAGCTTAAAACAACTATATGCACAGGATTTATATGTTTTTACACAGTTTTGATTTAGGTAGTAATATACAGTTAGGATTAAAATTAACTCTTCTAAGTTTTACCATCCCCTTTTCCTTGTTTTCTTACAAATTAAGCTACTGTTTGTGTCATATATGTGCATATTTATGTAATCAGTATCTTTCATAGATTTGATATCCAGTAGTTGAAATAGTTAAGGATAATTTCTCTTTGGTGTATCCATGGCAACAACCTGCATGTATTTGCTATAAAATATTGCAAAGGGGTGGGGGTGGGGGGTTAAAGATGCCACATATTTCCCAAAATTTAGACACAAGTAGAATTTCAATCCCTTGGGTGATACCTTTTCAGCAATTGTTTACATGTATCTATCAAGAGATCAAATAAAATCATATGTCTTTCGTCTCATTTCAAACTGTTCGTGTGAAAAAAAGTGTTTGTAAACAGTTCACAAATTTCTGGACCTGTGATTGGTCTGGCTATGAAAATAGGGACAGTCAAACAGAAAATAGCCCATAAAACATGTAAAAATAATCTTGATGTTCTTAAAACCCACTTTGAAGGCTAAATTAGTCATCAGCTGTCTAAAAAGAATTTTATTGCAGGATATAAGCGGAAGGTTTGGCTAGCCATAAAACCAGGTTCAACCCACCATTTTTCTTAAAATGTCCTGTACCAAGTCAGGAATATGGCAGTTATTATCAAATTGTCGTTTCTATGTATGTTAGTGTTTGTTTTGGTAGCAGTTCAGTGTTTTGTTGTTCCGTTGTTTTCCTCTTATAGTTGACGTGTTTCACTCGGTTTTGGTTTGTGACCCGGATTTGTTTTCGCTTAATCGATTTATGGCAGCAATAAGCAGTTAGGAAAAAACTTTAAAATGACACCCAATATTTTAAAACACCCTCTTTCCATTGCTTTCTAACAAATTAGGCTTAATGTGGGTTATGCATGTGCATATATATGGAAACAGCATTTTCCATAGTTTTAATTTCCAATAGTTAAAATGGTGAAACATAATATCTTTTGGTGTAACCATGGCAACAATCTGTATTTGATACAAAATATTACAAAAGGGGTGAAAAAGTCACAAAGTCCCCAAATTTGGTCCAAAGGAAAATTTCAATCCATTAGAGTGATACTTTTCTGAAACCATAAACATTTATCTACCAAGGTGTCAAAATAAATCATATGCATTTCGGCTCATTTTCCCATAAAATTGAATTGAAAAGTTCGACGGTCAAATCTTTGTTGAAAAACACTGCAATAATTTCTATGGGCTGTATGGATGTAAAAATACGGACTGTCAAACCATAAAATGGCATTTAAAACATGCAAAAATAACCTTTATATTCATATAAACCCACATGGAAGGCTATATTATTCTTCAGCAAAACTTTCAAATCTCTATGGCCAAAATGCGAAACTAAACTTCTAACTGTCTGTGTATTGCTACCTATGTCTATTGAACAGCGGTACTACTGTTGCCTTTATTTACATACCAAATACCCCCAATTCCTCACAACTCGTACGGGTTTAGGCATTACCGCTATGAGCAATTTTAGTTGCAATGTCTCGCTCTACCTCTGGTCAATTGGTCAATGTGGTTAGTTAGGCCAGTCGCCAATAGTTACTAGATTATATGACATAACAGGTACCCATCACCCTATACCGAAAAACTCGTACGGGCCTATACCATAAGTAGTATTGGCCATTTTAGTGAAAATGTCTACCTCTATGTCAGGTACCAAGATAAAGGTGGAAAATGTCTTAGTTTAGCCAGGCGGATCATTTTTCAAGATTTTGAAACTTTAATCTAAATGAAATAGGATACAAGTTTTGTGCAATCAACTCCTACTGCAGTTTTTATTCCAGATCTCATACACTTTACAAAACGATCGAACCTATGTTAAGGTTGCGCACCTCCTATAACTCGTTGAGTGATTTTTTCAACTTTTCCTAGACTTTGGATCTTAGTCATTTTCAGCAATATTTATGAAATTTTTGTGTAATCAACTCCTCCTTAAGTTTTCCACCTAAATCCTATAAACTTCACTGGACGATTGTACATATGTTGGAATTGTGCAAAATTTATGAAAGCATTGTCGTGTGGATTTTTATATGAATTAAATATAACGGTGGAAGGGAATCAGTTATTTCAAACCTCGATATTGGACCTATGTATGGTTGTCTGGACATTTTGGTCCAGGAAAAAAAGGTTACTGCCTTTGATTTGCATCTAGTGCGTATAAAATTACTCTACAGATATTTCTTTTTTCTTGTTAAATTTACAACGAATGACTTTTTTAGTTTTCTCACCTGGGCCTTTTATCCAGGAAACATTATGCCACTCGTTTGCATTTAAAGCTTATGCGGATCAAATTAAAAGCATGGCCAATAGGATTTATCTATGTGTTAGATTTAAGTTGCATACTTCAGTACCGATATTGGACTCATGATATAGACCTTCCGTGAAATGTCCACTTGAGGCTTTCGGTCCAGGACAATTTGGCTCTCCGATTTTCATATACACCTAGTGCAGATAAAATTTTCGACGCAGGAATTTTTTTACAAATTAATTTCAGGCTGTATAAATAAACTCATCATAGATACCAGGATTAAAATTGTGTACGCCAGATGCGCTTTTTGTCTACAAAAGACTCTTCAGTGATGCTTTAATCATCAAGTTTAAAAATACCAAATAAAGTTGAAGAGCATTGAGGACCAAAAATTCCGAAATGGTTTATCAATACAGCTAAAGTAGGCTAAATGTGGTTTAGACCTTTCTAAGAGTAGTCATAAACTGGGCATTTTGACTTAAAAAACCGTAGTGCGAATAAAAGCATTGACGTATGGAGTTAAATTTAGAGTGGATAAGGGTTCAGTTATATCAGATCCCTATATTTAACCTATAATGTAGACCTTCCGTGAGTCTTCCCACCTTGATCTTTTGGTCCAAGAGATATGAGGTCACTGTCTTAAATTTGCATCATGTGTGGATCGAATTGTTGTCGAAGACTACTTTTAATTAAGTGATGGTAAGGGTAGGTAATCTCAGACCCCGATTAGGATCCTATGATGTAGATCTTCTGTTGTTTAACCCATCTGGGCCTTTTGTCGATGAACCCTTATAGTCTACCTTTTATATGCATGTAGTCCGGATACAATGATTGCCATTGGAAATATTGTCGAATTAAATTTACGCAGTAGAAAGGAGATGAGTATTATCAGACCTCGATATTGGATATGTGGTGAGATCTATCTTAGGTTTCCCCCTGTGTCTTTTGGTCAAGAAAACATTAGGCCTGTAGTATAGAATTGACAGTTCGGCCGCACAAAAACATAGCACCGGTTTTTAAAACATAAACCAGTAACCCTCACCCTAAACCCTTAAAATAACAGCCCAGTTCGATAAAAAAACTAACTGACCTGACAGGAGAATGATAAAATGAAAAATACAATATGGAAATGACATCAACATATAAAGTTGAAAGTGAGGAAGATTGTATATATACAGATGATCTGAACGGAAAGATCTCATGAGGCTATGAAATGTGCACTGTGATATCACAGAAATTACAGAAGTGGATGGAAAATTTTGAAATAGTAAATTGTTAATTCTTAGAAATAGAAGAAATGGAAATCACTAAAGTCTCAGCTTACAATATACTATACAAAAAATAAAATAAATTGGTGGGAACTTGTGTCAAAAGTAACGGTTTACAAATAGACCTACATTTTGATCTGTAAATAGTATCAGGGTTGGTTTAAAAACTTTAAATAAACTTTAAAATGATAAAAAAAACTTTTTTTAAGAGGGGGGATAAAAAGATATACAATTATGACATGGCATTAACAAATAGAATGGTGTTTGCTGTTGAAACAAAAAAACCGTTCAAAGCTTTTGCTAGGAATCAACTTTAAAAAAAATTAAAATATAGGAAAAGCTCAGACGATTGAATCAATTCAATCTAAAACTGACATAATGCTGGCGGAAAGAAACAGACATTTGTGGAATATTTTTTAAGTAGTCAAACCTAGAAAAAAGCCTTGGTGGATAATTTACCACAAGGACCATCAAACCCAGAGTCTAGATGGATCCAGAGACATTTTAAAATACCACATGTTTCAAAAGAATGGAAATTATAAATGGGGGTACAACGAAAATTGGCAAAAGTATATGTGATTTTAAATTGCATGTTTGAAAAGATGGTTGGTGATAAGAAGGAAGAAGAAGAAACTTCTATTCATTGCTGAACAAACATGACAAAGGTGATCAACTTTGAAGATATGTTGAAAATGATGTAAAATAGCTTTGCAAGTTGGACATCAGACAAAAGTGGTTAGGCACTGAATGAGAAGATTAGAATAAAATTTGATATCGATAGATAAAGATCAATTGTCGGATGTCAATACTAGATCTTACCTAAGTGGCTGGCACACAAGAAAGCCATCATTGATGTGAAGAACCAGGACGAGCAATGTTTTATTTTGGCGATTTTGGTGTCGATACATTACGAATGGGTAGAACATAAAAGTGCTGACCGGGTAAACCAGTACTATCGATGGGCAGAAGAGTTCACGTTTGAAGGGATTGACTTCCCAGTGAATCTCATGTTTGAGAAAACAATCCAATATATCAACCAGCGTGTATAGTTTAGAAAAGAAAAGACCTACCCACTCAGGATATCTGATACTGACAAAAGAGAACTGAATGTGGACTTTTTGGAGATTGAGAAAGAAGGATTGACACACCGCTATTATCTGATGCCTTATCACTTGATCTAAAGTATCAACATATTTTATAGATCACCCCCGGTTTTTTGTCAGTCTGATTTCGACTTACGAGTTTAACATGTTAAAATATCCCTTTGGTTTCTTTCGCCTCTCTTTTAAACACTTCCAAAGTGAGCAGACCCTATCCCAGCAAAAAGAGAACAGTAATAACAAGATGATTGCTAAGTTACGATGACGGATCAAGGGGCCTACGAAGATTTTGAAAACCATTTGAAATCAATGAAGGTTCCATTAATTCGATGTGTACGCAGGATTTGAGTGCTTTACTGATGACATCAAGTCGAAAACATTGTGAGGGATTGTAGTGAAAACAATGCAATTTTTTTTTTTCAAAAATCAAGGAACAGAATAAGATCCCAGCTAAATAATCATGAGTCGCTGGTGCGGAATGGATAACTGCAAACCCTACCAGAAGCACACATCGTCCAGAATTTGCTATAGCATTAAGGGCTATGACGACAGGGTGTAATCTAGAGAACCAATTTGTTATACAACATGTTCAATGTAGAAAGAAAGGGACGATGTTACCAAGAACTTTGTGATTACTTGAATATGTACCAGAAAGAGAATTATTGAATGTTCAAGGAGATGTCGGAGAAGAAAAAATAAGTATTCGTTAGAGCAGGCAACGATGTAACGGATCTGTTGAAAAAACTAGGAGATGACAAAGTGAGACAGAACTATCAATATACCGGGAATTCAGGGCGCAGCTCACAAGTAAAACCTAAAGAACAATATACCCAAATTAATCCCGTTGATCTTCTATAACCAGGCCGGGTACGACAGCCATTACATCATTACAAACATGAGTGGAGCACAGATTACTTACATACCCAAAACGAAGAATTATACATTCCTTTACAAACATTGTTGCGGTTGGTGAGTTTAAAGGGGGAGGGAAGATGTTGCCAATGTACCGGAACTCACGCTTTATTGGCAGCCTGACATTTAAAAAGCAATTGTTCAGGTACTTGTAGAGAATAACACAGCCGTCGAATTTCCAAACATGCAGAAAGTGTTTGGAGAAATCAGGAATTCTAATGCAATTTTATGTAACATTTTTTCATTGGCTAAAAGTTACCATCAAATCCACAGTTGACATGGCGTAACTAAGGAGGGACCCGCCATTTTGAATTGCTTGGATCAAAACTATCAATAACTACAATATTATCGAAAATAAAACAACATCTACCTAAAATCGCCGTTTTGATGTGATTTTATCCAAATTTGAATTGTAGAAGTAACTTAATAACCTTCAGTTTGTAAGTTTTCATTTTATGACGTCACGTTTAACGATGACTTCTTTGCGCCAAAATCATTTTTATTTTATTTCAAATTTATACATTTTTCAAGCTCTAACGTATTTCTTTTGCAATGAATAAGAATCGGAATAAGAGTACTGTAGTTGCCACCGTCAATTTTGATGTGATGGTCGCAAATTGGGAGATAACAGTATTGTATTTTAAGCTTGGCCTTCGTAAAACGTAGATTTTACTTTCGCAAATTGATTGAGTTTACCTAGCGACGCGTAGCGGAGCTAGGTAAACGGATATTTGCGACAGTAAAATCAAGTTTACGAAGGCCAAGCTTAAAATACAATACAGTTATCTCCATTCTAATGCAGAATATTAAAAGAAATTCCATTTTATCAATATTTTGGCTTAAAATTACATAAATGAAAACTCTGCGAAACTGTTGCATCGTCTGTAGCATCTAAACAATGTGACGTCATATGTATACTCACGATGTCAAACATAAACACTAGACGTATTTATACCTTTCGTACGCTTCAGAATTGTTTCAATGTTGACAAAGAGAATATTTTGAGGCTCAAAATGTGACTTTCTTGTTTATTTTGTGAGAAATCACGTACCAAAAAAAACAAATCAGAATTCAAAATGGTGGCTTTCTTAGCTACGGACTGGTAGAACGTGGAATCTAACCCTTTAAAATATTTGTCAACATCCAATGAAAATTATCGTTACAAACGAATTGCATTAGAATTTCCATTTTACTGTCTCGCTACGCGTCGCCAGTAAAACTGCATTTGCGACCATCAAATCGCCAATTAACGGTGGCGACTCTTCAGCTACAGTACTGTTATTCCTTAGTTGTATAAAATAAAACAACACAATTCTAGGGATGGTAGGAACATCGCCATAAGAGATAGCGTACAGTCAAAAATAAGAGTACATTGTGAATCATCTGGATGTTTTCCAGTTTAGGACTCAGTGCATTGAAGGAGTTAAAGCAGACAAGAATACCCAACTAACATGAATTCGCGACTACAAAGCCAGTACCTTTGGAATCTTTCACCTCTCTTTTATAAATGTTATTGGTCAAAATTTGAAGCCTGGATACTATTTCTGATCAGTTTGCAACATATGTGGAAGGTCGTAGGTTAGAAGTTGATTTTAGTAAGTTCATCATCATGATCTACAATTTATGAGATAAATCTCTGTAATGTGTCTCCAATTTTGCAGTGTTTCTGTCCAATCGATAATGTCTATCCCTTGTCGTCTGCTGAAAGAGCTTTATTGTTTTGTGTTGTACTATATCGATGGTAGCATTTGCTCAGAATCGTTTTCGTTGTGTTGTAGGAATCATAGCCCGAGTTCAGATATTGTTTGAAGTCGCTTAATACAAGCTCATCCTTGATCACATTTATTCACACCTTAACTCTCCTGATTTCATACCTTTCTGTTTTAATGGCATACCGTTTCCGTCTTAGACCGACACGTGCAACTATTGGTATTTCAGCATAATCGATCGTGAAACATATAAACTTTCTTGTTTACTAGTACCTTAGTCTTGACTTGGAATGTATGGTCAGTTGGACATCTCGTACCATTGATGTACATTTTCATATTTGTATTTGTAAATGTCTCTGATCTGAATATCACAAACGAGACTATCAGTGTTGCGTACGTAGCAGATCGTGGCTCGCGGTCCGTATTGGGGTTTAAGGTACTCTTATACAAAGTCAGTCATCAATGCTTTGGACTAGACCAAAATTGCAAAACCTAGAACGATTGGTTTCTCAAATCCCAACTTGTTTCGTGTCCTGTGGATTGCAGGCAAAAAATCGTTAAATATATTCCGTTTCTTGAAATTCAGGTTGATTGCTTGTTTTCAAGCTTTCGTTTTGTTACGGATACCAGCACGGTTCCAGATATTTTCATGCTTTTGCACACTTTCATACTTTTTACTTTTTTAAATGTAACCCTAGATTCGGATCGGGTTTATTTTTTGTTAATGTAAGGTTTCAACATGGGCCTTGGTTGGATATGATACATGTAGCTTTATGGATATTCCTCAGTTTCAACTTCCGGGTCACACACTCTTTAAATTCACTTATATAACGCACCACATATGTTGAAATAGCTTGAAAATTTTATCTTAAATGTATCTATAAATTATTTGTTTCCTTAATATTATCTGGCCAGTAAGGTTTCGGTTGATCATTCCTCGTGTCAATCTAATGCATGTAGTCTTCGCAAATTTAAGTGTTTGTCTATTTCTTCAGGCTTGTATTTTGAAATCCGAGTTTTACCGAGGTCCCAATATCCTCAAAACCGTTCCACTGGAAGTAACGTATTATACTTTCACCTTTAACATTGGTGCTGGCTAGGTATTCGTGTTAACTTTAACTCCTTTGATCTATCGAGCCTTAAGTTGGCAATCATCCAGATGATTCGCAATGTACTCTTACTTTCGCCTGTCTACAATTTCTCTCATGGTTATATTCCTGCCACTTTCCGGATTTAGTTTTATTGTGAATTCCGGGTAAAGGGAAATTTCTCCAAGCACTTTATGTGTGTTTGCAATACGACGGTTGGGTTATTCTCTGTAGACTTGCTTTCATAAATGGCTGGCTGTTAATAAAGCGTAATGCCGGTACACTGTCTGCATCTTCCCCTCCTCATCCCCTTTTTGCTCTGCGACACTTTATTGTAAAACGAAATATATTTTCTGTTTGTTTTTGGGTATGTAAGTAATCTGTGATCTACTAACTCACATGTTTTTAATGAAGAGGTAGCTGTCGTACCCAGCCATGTTGTGGAAGATCACCAGAATGAATTCAGGTGCCTTGTACTTTAAGTTTCACTTGTGAACTGTGTCCGATATGTTGACAGTTATCTTCCACTTTGTCATCTCCTAGTTTTTTCTCAACATTCTTTGCCTGGTCGAACGCTTGTTTATTCTCTTTCGACATCTCCTTGGACATAGTTATTATTTTTCTGGTACAGAGCTCAAATGTCTTCTTTCAGTTTATTCATATAAGGATCTCGGCTACATCATCCTCTATTTCTACATTGTACATGTTGAATAACAAACTGGTATCTAGTGAACACCCTATCGTCACAGTAATTAATACAATAGAAATAGGACGGTGTGTGCTTTTGGTAGGGTTTGGTGTCTGGTTTGCAGTCATTCATTCGGCACCAGTTACTCATGATTTCTTCGGCCGGGATTTTATTCTTTTATTGATTTTTTAGAAAGTCTTGAATCCTCCCAATGTTTTCGACTTGACGTCATCAGTAAAGCACTCAAATTCTACGTACATTACGAATTAATGGAACCTTCATTGATCTCATATGGTTTTGAAAATCTGGGTAGGCTCCTTGATCCGGCATCGTTACTTTCGTAGTCATCTTTTTATTTTTGCTGAGAAAGGGTCTGTTTACTTTGAAGTGATTAAAGAGAGGCGAAAAATACCAAAGGATATATATACAAATAAGTCGAAAATAAACAGACAATGCCATGGCAAAAACAAAATATAACGAAAAGACAAACAGCAGTACACAATACACAACATAGAAAACTAAAGACTGATCAAAACGAACCCGACCAAAAACCAGGGGATATCTCGGGTGCTTTGGAAAGGTAAGCATCTCCTGCTCCACATGTAACACCCGTCGTGTTACTACTATAAAAAAATTTTCATTGGCTATATCAAGTGATTCTGAAGCACACGCTAGTGGATTGGTAATTAACAGTTATCTTACTCTAAGACAGCAACAAATTCATCAACCATAAACATTCATAAAGTGTTCTTTACATTTTTATACAGAGAACTGGGTTATTTAAGTAAGAATCACCTAGATTGTATGGCAGTGCAAAGTTTTTACAAACTTTACGGATATGCATATAGATATGCATATAAATATGAAATTTTCTAACTCACTTTTTCCCTTTAAGATACTCTTGTATGGTATTTGGCTGAAGTAGATTTTACGCAACCACATGAGCATACAACTACTAGATACCTCACTTCTTCACGAGAATGAAGAGTAGAACAAGAGTGCACACGCTGAAATGTCTAGACTTCTTTACAAACCATTGATTTTATGTTGATAGTCCTAAATATAAAGCGTTACTACAAGTAAAACATAAACTTAACATGATCCAAGAAAATGAGGTCAAGGTCAGATAAACCAAACGAGAAATACATGTACACCTTACAATCATTCAATAAACCAAACATAGTTAACCTATTGCTTATACTTTTTAAGAAACAGTCTTAAACAAGAAAACTTAACATTGACCAAAGAACCATAAAAATGAGGTCAAGGTCAGTTGATACCTGCCAGACAGACATATACACTTTACAATTATTCAATACAACAAATATTGTTGATCTACTGCTTATAGTTGAAGAAAAACAGACCAAAACACAAAAACTTAACACTGAGAAATGAACCGTGAAAATGAGGTCAAGGTCAAATAAAACCTGCAAGACTGACATGTACATCATAAAATATTTCCATACACCAAACATAGTTGACCTATTGCATATAGTATTAGAAAAAAAGACCAAAACTCAAAAACTTAACCTTGACCACTGAACCATGAAAATGAGGTCAAGGTCAGATGACACCTACCAGTTGGACATGTACACCTTACAATCATTCCATATACCAAATATAGTAGACCTACTGCTTATTGTAACTGATATATGGACTTGACCACGAAAACTTAACCTTGTTCACTGATCCATGAAATGAGGTCGAGGTCAAATGAAAATTGTCTGACGGCCATGAGGACCTTTCAAGGTACGCACATACTAAATATAGTCATCCTATTACTCATAATAAGAAAGAAATTAACATTACAAAACATGTTGACTTTTTTTTCAAGTAGTCACTGAACCATGAAAATGAGGTCAAGGACAATGGACATATGACAGACGGAAACTTCGTAACATAAGGCATCTATATACAAAGTATGAAGCATCCAGGTCTTCTAGCTTCTAAAATATAAAGATTTTAAGAAGTTAGCTAACGCCGCCGCCGCCACCGCCGGATCACTATCCATATGTCGAACTTTCTGCGACAAGTTTTATTTTAAATCAGGTCTAAAGTTGGGGTCGGACACCCTACCCCACCCTTACGGAAATGTTAATAAAAAATGTTCTACGGCAATACTTTTTTCGCCACTAGGTGCAATGTGAAGCTGAATAGCTAAGGTCTACTTGAGAAAAATCCAGGGTGTGGTTCGGCTTAGTTTTATTTTAAATTAGGTCCAAAGTTGGGGTCGGACACCCTACCCCACCCTTACGGAAATGTTAATAAAAAATGTTCTACGGCAATACTTTTTTCGCCACTAGGTGCAATGTGAAGCTGAATAGCTAAGGTCTACTTGAGAAAAAATCCAGGGTGTGGTTCGGCTTAGTTTTTTTTTAAATTAGGTCCAAAGTTGGGGTCGGACACCCTACCCCACCCTTACGGAAATGTTAATAAAAATGTTCTACGGCAATACTTTTTCGCCACTAGGTGCAATGTGAAGCTGAATAGCTAAGGTCTACTTGAGAAAAATCCAGGGTGTGGTTCGGCTTAGTTTTTTTAAAATTAGGTCCAAAGTTGGGGTCGGACACCCTACCCCACCCTTACGGAAATGTTAATAAAAATGTTCTACGGCAATACTTTTTCGCCACTAGGTGCAATGTGAAGCTGAATAGCTAAGGTCTACTTGAGAAAAATCCAGGGTGTGGTTCGGCTTAGTTTTTTTTAAATTAGGTCCAAAGTTGGGGTCGGACACCCTACCCCACCCTTACGGAAATGTTAATAAAAATGTTCTACGGCAATACTTTTTTCGCCACTAGGTGCAATGTGAAGCTGAATAGCTAAGGTCTACTTGAGAAAAATCCAGGGTGTGGTTCGGCTTAGTTTTTTTAAATTAGGTTCAAAGTTGGGGTCGGACACCCTACCCCACCCTTACGGAAATGTTAATAAAAATGTTCTACGGCAATACTTTTTCGCCACTAGGTGCAATGTGAAGCTGAATAGCTAAGGTCTACTTGAGAAAAATCCAGGGTGTGGTTCGGCTTAGTTTTTTTAAATTAGGTCCAAAGTTGGGGTCGGACACCCTACCCCACCCTTACGGAAATGTTAATAAAAATGTTCTACGGCAATACTTTTTCGCCACTAGGTGCAATGTGAAGCTGAATAGCTAAGGTCTACTTGAGAAAAATCCAGGGTGTGGTTCGGCTTAGTTTTTTTTAAATTAGGTCCAAAGTTGGGGTCGGACACCCTACCCCACCCTTACGGAAATGTTAATAAAAATGTTCTACGGCAATACTTTTTCGCCACTAGGTGCAATGTGAAGCTGAATAGCTAAGGTCTACTTGAGAAAAATCCAGGGTGTGGTTCGGCTTAGTTTTTTTTAAATTAGGTCCAAAGTTGGGGTCGGACACCCTACCCCACCCTTACGGAAATGTTAATAAAAATGTTCTACGGCAATACTTTTTCGCCACTAGGTGCAATGTGAAGCTGAATAGCTAAGGTCTACTTGAGAAAAATCCAGGGTGTGGTTCGGCTTAGTTTTTTTTTAATTAGGTCCAAAGTTGGGGTCGGACACCCTACCCCACCCTTACGGAAATGTTAATAAAAATGTTCTACGGCAATACTTTTTCGCCACTAGGTGCAATGTGAAGCTGAATAGCTAAGGTCTACTTGAGAAAAATCCAGGGTGTGGTTCGGCTTAGTTTTTTTTAAATTAGGTCCAAAGTTGGGGTCGGACACCCTACCCCACCCTTACGGAAATGTTAATAAAAATGTTCTACGGCAATACTTTTTCGCCACTAGGTGCAATGTGAAGCTGAATAGCTAAGGTCTACTTGAGAAAAATCCAGGGTGTGGTTCGGCTTAGTTTTTTTTAAATTAGGTCCAAAGTTGGGGTCGGACACCCTACCCCACCCTTACGGAAATGTTAATAAAAATGTTCTACGGCAATACTTTTACTCACTTGGTGCAAACAGAAGCTTTGGACCTAGTGCCTACTTGACCAAAATTCCACGTCTGTGTATAACACGGATTTTTTTTTTTTTTAATAGATAATAAATAATTTCCTTGCCCACCATACTTTGTGTACAAAAATAAACCTTTCGTCTAATCAAAAGTAAGCGATATCCACTGCTTCAGAAACAGAATGTTTCGTTAAAACAGATTTGTCTCATTAAAAAATATTAATGTACGAGTGCAACTTTCTTTTCTTGTCATGCAGAACAATAATAACTTTTCAGGAACTATTTGACAGGATGCCGAGAATATGGAAAGCTATTTGACACAATATCACAAAATTAATTTATGATTTCAATGTCAATTCCTGTTACAAGCAATTTTGTAAGCATTTCAATAATTTTATTACATATTTACGATTCTATGTACACTCAAAACTGATGACTATTAAAATTAAAAGCGGGGAGGACGCTGTTTGGTATATTGACATCGATTACTATTGTCTTAAATTAATGAACAGGACTAGATATTTTTTAAATCATCGAATAGTTCTCCGACTGCTTTATTATATATTAAACACTGATAATATATTGGTTATATATCAATAAAAACATTTTGAGTACGTTTGAATCTTATGCATCTTTTGGGTTCATAGACATATCCGAAAACTGGCTGCTAGCGTAGTGGCTGCTAGCGAGTGGCTGCTAGCTTGAGCCTGGTGAGAAATGTACTGAACTGTGAGTAAAAGGAAAGAAACGTCAATCATTGCACCCATGAAAGTGATTGTCATATGATATAACCTGTCATTATATTAA